>NW_022983937.1:37895-144759 GCF_010724455.1 Aspergillus lentulus | reverse complement strand
ACTGCCAAAAAAAAAAAAAAAAAAAAAAAAAAGCGACAAGTTGCAATCCCTCCGCTTTGGTAGATTCGAAGAACCTGTCATATGTGCGATGCAAATGTTATTCTCAAGTTTCGACTAAGCTAATTGGGTATTCTATCATCCTTTGCAAGTTTTCACCACTACTATGTTGCCCTACTGAATTCAAATTTGATCCTTGCCATTATTAATCGCTACACTTTCTCCAATTCTGTTGCGGGTGCCAGAAGGCGCAATTCGGAGAAGGGCCGTATTCTGACTGACTCATCTTCACATGCTGGAGACGAAGCTGTATGCCATCGAATTGAACAGTGATATTTCAAATCCTGGACAAACATAGGAACGGAATGGGATAATTGAATGTTGGTACTATTTTGTTATTCATTCATTCATCTTAGTCTTTCCTTTTCCCTTTTCGAGGACTCCTGTCAACTGGCAGCGGCATGTAGTGATCTCTCAATCTCTTAACCGAGATGCCGGTTCCGCATCCGGTCCCGCATCATGCCTTAGATAAGCACTTTGACCATGCGAGGGCTCGCAGTCTCGCCTTGCAAGCATCAAGCTCCTTTATCGATTCCATCTAATAGCATCGGTGCTGTACGATTGCTGTCATTCTCTGGTGCTCAGCAGCCATTCTCACTGCGAGAAGACCTCGTTGGCCTACCGTGCGTTGGCGACTGTCTTCTGCAGCGACCGGGGAGGAGCGCACAGAGCTGACTATCCTCTTTCTTGGCATTAATGACATCTTGAGAGACTCTCCAGGTTGGAGAGTGGCACAAGGCTACTCAGGACCATAACAACCACAATCTCATCGCGATGGAAAATGGTCAAGGCTGCCCGCACTTTCCAATGCCAGCGATGTTCTCGGACGTTTGCTCGGCTGGAGCATCTTCAGCGCCACGATCGGTCGCGTGAGTCGTTTCTCCAGTCCCTCTTCTCCAAATCCACTGACCGGCCCTGTAGACACCAAAGAAAAGCCGTATGTCTGCGACAAGTGTCCAAAATCGTTCACTCGCAAGTAAGTACCGCATTGAGCAACGAGAGGGTCGAAAGAAGAGAATATACTAAGTGATAGGGATCTGTTGACTCGCCATGAGCGATTGTCCCATAGTTCACCGTCCGGAAACCGCGACACCGACAATGGCGACCACCCAACGCCCATACCATCAGCCACTGACCATGTGTTGGATGGGCTGAATATCCTTGCATCCGCCGTAGCGGATCGTACCGTGCCCACTTCTACTCAGGGTCCTCCTCGCGGGCCGCATCAGCATCCACTCTCGGCCAGCCAAGGTACATTCTCTTCCGGTCGGCCGGCAACCGCGGATCAGACGCCTCTCGCCGGCCATCCTTTACAATCAGCGCATT
Source organism: Aspergillus lentulus (assembly GCF_010724455.1). The sequence continues at coordinate 143,376 of NW_022983937.1, read as the reverse complement.
CCCCCGGCGCGGCTGAAGCGACTGTTTTTGGTGAAACTTTCTCCGGATACACTACGTCCAACGCATATGACGGTGACGACTTCACGTCTTTCCTTGACAGCATTCCGCTTCCCAGCCATCCCTATTCGCCGACGTATCAGCCCCTACCTGTATTTCCCGCCTGGAACTTTGATTCGACTTCCGATTACGATCATTCAGTTGACCGAACAGGCACGGCGGACGCAGCAGTGACGCCGTCGAGCTCGGTGCTTCCTCGTCATGGGACGCAGTTGCCCTCTCTGCAGCCCGAGAGTCCGCAAACTTCCCACAGAGCGCGACAGCCGAAGGGGGCCATTTTTGTCACAACACAGTGTCGCGACAGAATAATTACGCTGCTCGCTGATTACGCCAATGTTCTTCCAGATCCTTACATCCCGTCTCGACACGCTTTGTCCCGATGCCTTACAGGGTATCTGTCTGGATATCACGATCATTACCCATTCATGCACATCCCCACTTTGGACATTGAAAATGTGAGCTTGCAGCTGGTTCTTTCCATGGCAGCATTAGGCGCTCGGTACTGTCGGGAACCAGATACAAGTTTGAGCCTGTACCAAGTCGCAAGGACCATTACCATGGAACATGTTCGGAGGACGTATCAGTTTCCTGGGGCCGGTCAATTTTCCGAAAAGTTTAAACTTTCGACTACTGGAAGTCCTGAAAGTCAAGATCTTCTCGAAACTATCCAGGCATTATTGCTGCTCCATTCAGTCTCATCATGGTTCAAACGCAATCCGTCCCATCACGAATCCCTCTTCATGCGCAGTTTTATGGAGACAATGCTTCGAGAGGGAGGACTGAACGAGCTGCCTGAGCAGGATGGCTCATGGAAAAGCTGGATACGCCGGGAGTGTGTGAAAAGAACCTCACTCATTGTTTTCTGCTATCTCAATATCCTCACCATTGTCTTCGATATCACACCACTCATCCTCACCGAGGAAATTAGTATGGATCTCCCATGCAGCGAAAAGGAATGGCATGCTCCAAATGCCGTTGCTTGGATGCAAGAACGCAGTCAGACACCGCCGGAACCAAAGCTACAAGACGCGCTGTCGTCGCTTTTCACTCATCCTACCACACCAAAGGCACACCTGGAGAGCTTCTCCTCTTTGGGTGGATACGTGCTGATCCACGCCATTCTACAGGATATCTGGCTCCTTCAAAAGACCCGTCGCCTGCGCCTGTCGCGAAACAGCTCTCTCTCTACGGCGGAAGCCTTATCCCTTGAACAAGCGCTAGAACAATGGTGCCAATGCTGGGAGCGCAACCAGGAATCCTCGATCGATCCATTTAACCCTCATGGGCCTCTCTCTTTCACATCCACCGCCCTCCTTCGTCTCGCGTACATCCGCCTCAACGCCGACTTTACTTCCGCACGGCGCCTGCAAACCTGGGATCCGAGCCAGATTGCGCAATCACTGCGCCAGAATCTTTCCGTGCAGCGGGGCGACCGGCTGACACGGGCCGCCTTGCACTGCGCTCATGCTTTGAGCACGCCCATCAAGCTCGGGATCAACTACGTAGCTCACACGCTGGTTACCACCTGGTCGAACCAATACGCACTGTGTTCGTTGGAATGCGCGGTGCTACTGGCGAAATGGCTCGAGAAGGTGACAGTGCCGAATCCTGATCCCCCCTTGACGGAGCAGGAAACCAAGCTTCTAGAGTTTGTGATCGAGATGGTTATGGAGACACAGCATGGGGCCAGTCGGGAATGGTTGTTGGAGAACAATACACGGCTGAGTGCTATCGTCACTCGCCTTTGGGGTCGATTGTTTACCACGGATCATATCTGGGAGGTGGTCAATCTGATAGGGCAGTCTTTAAGTCGGTATGCCGATATCCTAGAAGGAGTTTCATGATAACTTGAGTCATCGTTGTCCTCTGAACCTTGTAAACCATTACTTAGCATCGAAATTATCATTGGGGACGAGTCGTTGACCACAAGACGCCACGGAGTTTTCACTTCCATCTTGCCCGCTTCGAAGCGAACCAACACCGGAAATATTCAGCCAACCGAGGGTCGCAAGCCGGAATCGATAAGAACAATTGGATATTATGACTCAATTGCACACTGAATGGTGTTCTGCGATTCCTGGACGTAATGCCAAGACATTATCGTGATTGCGTGATTTGATGCTATCATGGCCAATATGAGAACTTCGAGTATTTATTCCTTCTACCGGGCATAAATCTGCTGGGATATTCTCATCTATACCAATCATTGATTCCTCTCGTCCTGGACCAACACAACAGGTGGCAATGGTCGCTACAACGGCGGTCGACTTTCCCCAAAGCCCGCGGGATGACAAAGCTCCAGCTATCAAAGTGACTCGGGACAAGCTCCCCACAAAAGGCGATGCAGCTTTGCAACTTCTTTCCGGGAGAGACACTGAGAATGGGGCCCTAGACCCCGATGCCTCGCGCCGCCTCGTCCGCAAGATCGACCTGTACGTGATGCCGTTAATCTGCATCGTCTACTTCTGCCAATACCTAGACAAGATCGCAATCAGCTACGCCAGCGTGACAGGAATCAAAGAATCAGCACACCTGCATGGCAATCAATTCAATTGGATATCCAGCATCTTCTTCTTCGGCCAGCTTACCTTCCAATTTCCCACCATGCGGCTCATCCAGGCCTTCCCGCTGGCCCGGTACGTGGCGACCAACGTCACAATCTGGGGCATCATCCTTGCCTGCATGGCAGCCTGCAAGTCCTTCGCTTCGCTGATGGTCTGTCGAACACTCCTGGGCTGCGCAGAGGCCGCGATCGTTCCCGCGTGGGTTGTCTTCACGTCGCAGTGGTACCGCAAGGAGGAACAGGCGTTCCGGGTGGGACTGTGGTTCTCCATGTGCGGCTGGGCACAAATGTTCGGCGGGTACGTTGCGTATGGGGTAGCGGTTCATGTCGGTAGCGACCCGCACGCGGCACTGCGCGGATGGCAGGTTATCTTTCTTATTTTAGGAGTCTTTACCGCGCTTGTGGGAGTGCTTTTCTTCTTTATCTTGCCGGACTCCCCAGTTACAGCGGGGTTTCTGTCAGCCGAGGAGAAGGCCCTGCATGCGGAGCGTCTTCGAGGCAACGAGCAGGGTATTGGGAGCTCGGTGTTCAAGCGTGAACAATTTTACGAGGCGCTGAGAGATCCAAAGACATGGCTTTACTCGTTCTGGGTCTTTGCCGCGAATATCCCAAACTCTATCGCTACCAGCTTCGGCAATATCCTTGTTACGGGGATGGGGTACTCGGCCACGCAGAGCCTGCTGCTCGTGACACCCTTGGGCGCGTACGAGGTGGTCGTCCTGGTTGGATTGACGTACCTCGCTATGCGAACGAACCAGCGCCTGCTGTGGTGTATCGTTGGGCATATCCCCAGCATCGTGGGTGCGATCCTCATGGCTACGACGAATAAAGCTCCCGCCTTGGTGGGGTATTATCTATCTGGCGGCATCCCCATCGGATGGACGACTATTCTGGGGTTGACGAGTACCAATGTCGCCGGGTCGACGAAGAAGATCACCGTCTCGTGCATCCAGACCATCGCGTATACTGTGGGCAACATCATATCGCCGCAGACGTTTCAGCACAAGGACGCGCCGAGGTATCTTCCGGCAAAGATCTCGATTGTCATTCTATATGTTCTTATCACCCTGGACTTGTGTCTGATCCGGTGGTTGTCGATTCGGGAGAATAAGAAACGGGATGCGGAAAAGGAAGCGCTGGGGGATGCGTACGTGGTGGAAAAGGACCATGAGTTTCTAGATCGGACTGATTTTGAGAATCGCGAGTTTAGATATGCGATTTAGGCTATAGACGATCATAATAAACTGTGTTGAGCTAATGAATGAACTGATAATAGACCCACGAGTATTGTCCTGCAACATGGTAGAATAGGGAGGTAGGCACATCGTCTCTAATTAAGGATTCTATTGCCACAGACCTATCGCTGATGCTGAACCGTCCCCTGCACCCCCTCCAACTCCGTACTTTTAACGTTCTTTGGTGCTATACGCATGTTTGTATGTATGAGCCTTCGGCGATGATTTTATTGCACAGACGTATCAACTTGTCACTTCTGACAACATTAAACTGCTCAACATAGCTCACTTGCTTACCAATGCCAATTGAGATTCTCCTGCGGACTGAGACATGCCGAGGAAACCCTTCCCCGAGCTGGATCCAGCATTGACGATCCCCCGCAATACAGCATATTCAGGCTAATATAATCCCTGGCAAATGCTTCTTTATGCTCATCTCCTCATTATGTGCATCTTTGAGGATACAACCCATTGGCTATGTCCAACCACTGTGCAGGGGTCCACAGGACTTTTACTTGAATGAGCCATCCGCCCTCGATTTCGGCTGAAATGATGAGTGATATCAGCATGAGCGGATGGCAAATACAATGCATCTGCCCATCGGTAGAACCCTCAATGAGCCGATATCAGGAATATATAAATATTGTCGATAACCTCGTTGTGGTCAAGAAGAACCACCAAACCAGCAACACAATGGCTGGCATCATGTCGTGGCACAATGGGAAAGCCATCGCCCTCTTTGTCTCTCTGGCCCCTGTGGCTCTATCTCTAAACACCTTTCCGGACTGCACAAGCGGTCCCATGAGCAAGCTCGCTGTCTGTGATACATCCCTCGACGTGACCACTCGTGCTCGGTCACTGGTGAATGCCATGACCTTCGAGGAAAAAGTCAACAACACGCAATACAACTCTCCCGGTGTGCCGAGACTAGGTCTCCCCGCATACAACTGGTGGAGCGAAGCATTACACGGTGTAGCAGGATCGCCTGGCGTCGAGTTCGCCGACAGCGGCCCATTCAGCTATGCCACCTCGTTCCCCCAGCCTATTCTCCTGGGTGCCACCTTCGACGACGACTTGATCAAGCAAGTCGCCACCGTAGTAAGCACTGAGGGCCGAGCATTCGGTAACGCTGGTCGTTCGGGACTGGACTTCTGGACGCCGAACATTAACCCCTTCCGCGATGCGCGCTGGGGCCGGGGACAGGAGACACCCGGGGAAGACCCGCTGCACGTCTCGCGATATGTCTATCATCTTGTTGATGGGCTGCAGAATGGCATTGGCCCGGCGAAGCCCAAGGTTGTTGCCACATGCAAGCATTTTGCGGCGTATGACCTGGAGGACTGGAATGGCGTCGTGCGCCATTCCTTCAACGCGGAGGTGTCGACGCAGGATCTGTCTGAGTTCTATCTCCCTCCTTTCAAGAGCTGCGTTCGCGATGCCAGGGTCGATGCAGTCATGTGCAGCTACAATGCGTTGAACGGTGTGCCTGCCTGTGCCGACTCCTATCTGCTGCAGACGATTCTCCGAGAGCACTGGAAGTGGGATGAGCCCGGCCACTGGGTCACGAGCGATTGCGGTGCTATCGACGATATCTACAATGGCCATAATTACACAAAGACTCCAGCCGAGGCCGCTGCTACGGCGCTGAAGGCAGGCACGGATTTGGATTGCGGCACGGTGTTTCCTAAATATCTTGGACAGGCTGCAGACGAGGGTCTCTATACCAACCAGACGCTTGATACGGCGCTTGTTCGGCTGTACTCCTCACTCGTGAAACTGGGGTACTTTGATCCCGCGGAGGGTCAACCCTATCGCTCCATCGGGTGGAAGGATGTCGACACCCCTGCCGCAGAAGCACTCGCCCACAAGGCGGCTGTCGAGGGCATCGTTTTATTGAAGAACGACAAGACCCTTCCGCTCAAGGCCAAGGGCACCCTTGCCCTGATCGGACCATATGCCAACGCAACAAAGCAAATGCAGGGCAACTACGAAGGCCCCCCGAAGTATATCCGCACGCTTCTCTGGGCCGCTACCCAGATGGGATACGATGTGAAATACGCCTCCGGCACAGCTATCAACACAGACAGCACAGCTGGATTTGACGCGGCACTGTCAGCTGCCAAACAAGCAGATGTCGTGGTGTACGCTGGCGGTATCGATAATAGCATCGAAGCCGAAGGGCACGACCGCACCACCATCATCTGGCCCGGGAACCAGCTAGACTTGATCGACCAGCTCTCCAAGCTCGGAAAGCCCCTCATCGTAGTCCAGTTCGGAGGCGGACAAGTCGACGACTCGTCTCTACTCTCAAACCCCAACGTCAACGCTCTCCTCTGGACCGGGTATCCCAGCCAAGAAGGTGGATCCGCCATCTTCGACATCCTCACTGGGACGATAGCGCCTGCGGGCCGCCTGCCAGTAACACAATACCCGGCAGACTATGTCAGCCAGGTTCCAATGACCGATATGGCCCTGCGTCCGGGGTCGAACACTCCGGGGCGTACGTATCGGTGGTACGATAAGGCGGTCCTGCCATTTGGCTTTGGTCTACACTATACGACTTTCAAAATTACTTGGCCGCGTAGAGCCCTGGGACCGTATAACACTGCAGCGCTGTTGAAGGGGGCAGCCAAGAACGTACCAATCGATAGGGCTGCGTTCGACACCTTCCGCATCCAAGTGACCAATACTGGGAACACCACGTCGGATTATGTGGCGTTGCTGTTCTTGAAGACTACTGATGCTGGGCCGAAGCCATATCCTCTCAAGACGCTGGTGGGGTACACTCGTGCGAAGCAGATCAAGCCTGGCGAGAAGAGGTCGGTTGACGTCGAAGTCTCATTGGGTTCATTGGCGCGGACAGCGGAGAATGGGGACTTGGTGCTGTACCCGGGGCGGTACACTCTGGAGCTGGACGTGGGAGAGAACCAATATCCGACTGCTACTTTCACGGTGAAGGGTAAAGAGATGGTTCTGGACAGCTTCCCCCAGCCTCCGGAAACTCGGTGATGTGAGCCAGATACTCGGATGTGGGTAGGGATGCCGCCGAGAAGATTATGTAGCGAAGTGGATTATTGTCCTGCTTAAGGGAAGCCTCCAAAATACCTCTTAAGCTACATAGCCTTATGTCTCGGTCGTATACATATTACTATAGTCAACACGCCTTCCAAGTCCTTGTTCTTTATCTCCAGACATGAGAATATTCTACTACCTACTACCCTCCTAGTCTGTCCTTCAATCATATGAACACGCTGAAAGAATCTCTCATTGAGAGCCACTCTGATAAACGCCCCTTGCTTTACCGTCCAGAACCTCTTGAACGTACTCCAAGTCTCGTAAATTTAGAATCTGGATACAGGTCCTTATTAAATTTGATTTTATCTTGAAATCAAATTTTATTACTGGCAGAATATCATGAAATACTAACATACTGAAAGACCTACCGATGTTATTTTTAGTTATGTTCCAATGGCTTGCCATACCAGCCTATCTTAGTTGATATAAACGCGGGACGGACCCCACCACATATATGTGGTCGTGGCGTGAACCAGATCGATAAGCAGTCAGTGGGTCAGTTACTACTCCAGCCAATTTCAGGCTCACCAAAAGGGACTGGAGAGCGCGTCTCAATACTCGGTATTAATTCAATGGCCTCTACCGCACCTACCCCGCAACTTGCTACATCGATTGGTGAGCGAAGTGACAGAGACTGAAACCCCACGACGAGGCACGCAGTAACATGTCTTTCTTGTCCAATAGGAGGGATGCGATTGAGCTAAACGACATTTGGTGATTCAGCCTCGGCGCTAATCTCAGCAAAGTGCCTTGGGCGGTATTAACGAATAAGACAGGCTATTTGAACACCTGCCCACCTCGCCACCTAACCTTCAACTGAAAATCACCGACCACCATCTCACATATTATCTGCTACAACTCTGCCAGCGTACATTCCGCTTCTAGAGTCCCTCATGGCGGATCCTCTGAGCATCACTGCTTCAATGCTGGCTGTTATCACAGCTGCCGTTCAGTCAGTCAAGTCGCTCCACGGCACCGTCAGGCGCTTCAAGGATCGCGATAAGTCCCTACGCAGACTTCAAAATGAGCTCGAGGACCTCACAAGCATCCTAGGCTCACTGGGAGAGGTAATGAATGCAGATATGTCGATGTTAACTCTGCTTCAGGGCCCTGTTGAGCGTTGCAGCCAAATATGTCGAGAATTTGAAAAGGCAATGGAGATATTTAGTCGAAAGTCAACGACAGGCTTTCGTGATTGGGCAAAGCTGGAGTTCATGAGGGGTGACATCAACGAATTTATTGACAACATTGCGGGATACAAGTCAACGATCTCTGTTGGATTGGGTACTATCACTATGTTAGTCAAAGCTCCACTCCTGCATGAGACTTTACTGATCCTCTTGGCATAAGGCATTCTTCCAAGGTGTCCGAACGAGTCCTGCAAGAGTACAATGAAATGATACAGGACACGGCCTATGATCTAGACATTCACCTGCGACGGATTGACGAAAAATTGGCACGTCTCACGACTCAAGATGATAATGCCTCATATGTGAGCATTAATCTGGAGGATGAGAGGGAGGTGACGAAGCAGTGTCTTCGCATCTGCCAAGATGCGAAGAGTTTCCTCGAGACTTTAACACAAAGGGAGTCTGCCGTGCTGCAAGAGGCCCCCCGAAATATCACCCCAGATGATGTGCAAGCCCGCTTCGAAGCTCAGCTGCTGACACGCCAAGCTTTGGATGAAAACAGAGCTGGTTTTACGGGCATCATCAGGCGCCTTCAGGAACGGCTGGATTCCCTAGTGACAAACACGGACCAAAACGACAAGGAGCGATTGGCACTGCAGGAAGATATTCAGATTTCAAGGCAATGCTTAGAAGTGTGCAACATGGCCAGTGAAGTCTCTCGACAGAAAATCTACAGGATTGGAGAGGTAGTTGCCGATGGCGACAGTGATCAGGTAGTGGTGACTACCCTAGCTGATTTATTTGATATTAAGAAAGCCCTGTCCAAAGGTAATTCGGCACAATTAGTTGGCTCAATGACGGAAGATGCTCTTCGAAACCTGACCGACAAGCGTTACAGCAGCCGCTTTGCCGCAGTTGCCACACAGTCTACTGAGGTTGCCACTCCAAGCTCTCCTTCCACCCTTGGGACGCAGAATGACAAGCCTCCAGTTGGCGTTAGCGAAGGGGGGCTTCCTCAAACTCAACGATCGGGGCCAAGACGGGCTAGACCGTCTCCAAATGAGATGAGAAAACGGGCTGTGACTGGTACGGCGCAGAGCGATGACGACGAGTAACCCGAAGCCCCTCTTAAGGTGTTTGTCACAGTTAGTCAGGCGATCCGTCAAGTCGAAGCTGGTTCCGAGCGGGGGAAGAGCATTCGTTTGCTTGAAGCGACGATGGCTAGGGTCTAGGTCTGCTGAGCGAATGGACAGCAAATTATACCCCAGGATGGAGGGATATTTCAAAGTAGGTATCTGAAATAGTCCGAAAATTTTGTATAAACTGTTCCGTATGCAACGGCTCCTGCATAAGTTTGTATAAATGGCGTCTTAACGGCTCATTGGATACTGCCCCTTCAGAGATGGGCAAAAAATCTCATACAATGCCATGAAGGATAGCATGTGATCCTTTCCGTCTTGGAGAAAATTATTGATGCAACCATAACAAAAGACATAACGACAATGCAAGTATCCAACTTGAGTTGTAAACAAGGAGGGAAACCTTACAAAAATATGATTGCCTTACAATGATAAAGTAAAACGTTTGGCTTCATTACATTGTTAATGTCCCCCGTCCTAAGCTCAACCGCCAACCTAGATTAACCCAAACTCTCAAATGAATACTAGAATTAGTAAATATTCTCGAATGAGAAGATTTGCAGTGGGCTGCCAAAACAGGAGAGAGCTGATATTATCCAGCTCCGTCCCTGCCTTGACCGACCTCTGACGTGGTAAATTCACATTGACCGTCGTATTTTGTAATCCTCTCGCAACCCCAGAGCGAATTTATCCACACTTCCTGCATGCAGCAATGGATACCCAAGACGATAGAACTGTTGACTTCCTCATTCACTCTTGGTGTCCATGCCTCATACATTGAGAGGCTATGAGAGGTTTCCTTGCTTTCTGCTCCGTGTACTCATAGTCACCGCCCCATGACTGACATCAGGGGCTCATTTCGATCACAGACTTCGACAAAGAAAGAGAGCAATGGCATTAGGCTCTACTATTTTGTATACTGGTAGCACTGGTGCATGCAGCCTCAGTGAATACTGATGTTATTCAAGAACCAGTGGCAGCATGTATGACATTGGCATGCCATGATTATTGCGTAGCAAAGTCTATCCTGTCGACTTGGGCCGGCAAATCTATCTATGATGACGGATATCCCTCAGGTATGGTTATGGACTCGACGGACTCGATTGGTTATGTAATAGGTTGTTTATTTCCCATGAAGAGACGCCATGAAGTTATTCTGCCTAATACTTTCCTTACTCTTCCTCCTATAGGAAGAGGTATGGGTAGAAGGGCCTGTCCATTTCTTTGCAATCCAAGTATGTTGCTCACTGGTTTGGTTCAGGGATGTTGCTCTTACTCACAACCGAGTAGACTCCATAGATGGTAAGGAGCTTTAAAGGAAGCCATATTACGAACTGACTCCATGGAGAAGAACACTGGCTGACGAATGCTACAACACGTTTGAATAGGATTAAGCTCCAGCACCTGCTGGATTACATTTCAAATAAAGTACATACTAGAAACTTGAAGCCTATTGTCCTTCTTTCACTCGTCAACACCCACTAACTTCAGCGATACATCCCACAGCCTCCTCTCCTTCTCCGGGCTATACGCGTACGATGCATAACCCGGCGCCCACGGACCTCCGCTCGCGTCATGCGCCTCAGCAATCTGCACATCCTCAAGATACTTCCCACCCATCCCCTCAAGGGCTCTGGCGACAGCCCCCCACACCGAAGTCGCAGCACCCTGCTCCGGGCTCTTAAGCCGCGGCCCCAGAGTTGGATCCTCAGTGAATCCGCTCTGCTCTTCCTCGGACAAGTGCTGCGCCAGTCCGGTCATAATGCCACCGGGCTGGACACTAAAGGCGCGCAGACCATGCGAGGCATAGCGCCGGTCGATCTCATTCGCTGCCCACACCAGCGCGCACTTGCTCTGCCCGTACGCCTTCCACCTGTCGTACTCACCGTCGAGGTTGAGGTTGTCAAACTCCACCTCGGAGTACCGGTGCGCGATGGACGAGAGGAGAATCACGCGGGAATTCGCCTGTGGGGTCGCGGCGGCCAGCAGCGCCGGGCGCAAAAGGAGGAAGAGCAGGAAGTGAGATAGGTAGTTGGTTCCGAGCTGGGTCTCGAAGCCGTTCTTGGTGCGTCCTTCTGGGGTGGCCATGACGCCGGCGTTGGCGATGAGGATATTGAGGGTCTTGGTTTTGGAGAGGACCTCGGCGGCGCAGGCGCGCACGCTGGCGAGGGATTCGAGGTCTAGTTCGAGCAGGTGGACGCGAGGAGAGGATACCAGGTCGCCGAGGGCTTGTTTGGCTTTGTTCAGGTTCCGGGCTGTCAGGTAGAGGGTTGCGCCGGTGGTGAAGAGTGTTTTGGCCGTCTCGACGCCGATGCCTGAGGATGCGCCGGTGATCAGGATCGAGGAGCCGGTTAGTTGGCCCTCTAGGCCCTCGTCGTGGATGATCTGCATGGCTGTTGGGCGAGCGTCCCCTGGGCCTTGGGGATTCTTGTGAACGTCTGCATAGCGTGCTGTCATTATGCTGTCTGTGATTACACTGAGCTTGAATGAAAATGATAGTAAATGATGATCTTGGATTGATGAGGGACTATGGACACCAGACTGGAAAAGACTATGAGGCGGACTTTATACAGAAAGTTGTCACATAGAAAGAACCCTTTCAGCTGGAGTTTGTCGTTATAACCATGATGATCTTCTTAACTCCTGATTCTCCATCGCCTGATTATCTAGGGTGCATTCAACTTGCAAAATCCGAGGAATGTATGATCCTGCCATGTACGGGGGGCATCCATGGTACGGAGAGCAGTTATGCTTAATTCCGAGTTCCGGGTTTAAGATGCGATTCTCGCCAAGTGTCAGCTTACCCACAAAGTCAGTCATCAGCCTCGTCATCATCTATTATCAGAAGAAAATAATCTTAATCATTAAGTTCAGCTTATGCCACTTTCTTAGAGCCCTAAAGCGCCACCTCCTAAGCCACTGTGTCAGCTAGAACATGTGGCACTCCGCATTAAAGGGCTACGAAATCAACAAAAGATGCATGACATCTCTCCTATAGCACAAAGATATACCCTTAAACGTAGCTGGGATACAACCCACCGACAGGCAAGTCCTGCTGGACTTAGTTTATCTGCACTACCTTGGTGTGTAAATGAAAGCGATCGTACTTAGTATGATAATGTGGACAAAAACAAGAAACGAGAGTACTGGAAGATAGTTTCTCTGAATTACTGTACATACATCGCCGAGCCCTCATCCTGAGCATAGACAGAACTGGTAGCAGGGGCTAGATCACCGACGCTGGCCAATACTCCTCTTGCTCGACATCATCTTGACACTCTCCTCATAATCGCTCGTTCCATGGTTAGGATCCTGATCGTGCGCATTTTTCGCTCCACACTTGGACCCATCCTTGCCTCCACCCAGCGGCCCATCAATCTGCATAAACTCGCGCTTATCCGTCGCCTTGAGCATATTCTTCGCCGCCTCAGGGACCCATCCGTTAATAAAATCGCCATGCCAGCAGTACGACGAGCCACACGCCAACTCCAGCGGCGGGGTGCCCGACCACCCTTTCGGCAGAAGCTTGCGCAGATCATAGCGAATGGAGAAGCGCAGCTGTGGGATGCGCTTCATGCCGGCCGGGCAGCGGTTCGCGGGCCTGAAGCTGCCGCTCCAGTTCTGGGTGCCCGAGTAGGCGTAGTCGAGGGTGTCCGGGTTGACGCAGTCCGGGAACAGCAGGATGGACTGCAGATGGGTAGGGCAGGTCTTGGTCGGGAAGGCAGCGACGTCCTTGCCGCCGTCGGTGTTGGAGACGCCCTCGCACATCCACTGGATGCCGTAGACGCTTTTAACATCGGCCTGGGACGTGCCCTGGGCGTTGCCGGCGACGGCCTTGAAGTTCTGGGGGAAGGGGATCTCCGCGTCGCCGATGTTGATGTAGTAGGCGCTGAAGCGCATGGGGGTGATGGGGGTGTGTTTACCGCCTTCGGTCAGGTATAAGGTTGGGACCCCTGGTTTGGTTAGATTAGCGTATGATTTCAGACGGAGAGGAGAGCGTACAGTAGACGGAGAGGTCGTTGGGGTTCTCGGTGGTCGAGCAACCGGCCTGGAGCTCGGCCGAGGTGTTTGTGTTGATGGTGACGGCATCGGATCCGAAGAAGCTGTGCATGTGGCTCTTGTATTGGCCAGGAAGCACAATAGGATCGATGTTCTTAAGCATGAACTGCTCAGCGACGACCACAGTGTAGGCATGCGCGAGTCCAGCCGCGGCTACCAGCGAAAAGAAATACATGGTGAAAGAGTGTAGAGTCGATCAACGACTAATCTGACTGGGAACAAATTAACTGAAATAGAAAGAATGACTGGAATGTGACTGGAAAAAGCATGCAAGCATGGCGACACGCAGGTTTATATCTTATTCGCATAGTTTCGCTACAAGATAGCAGAGCTTCAAGTTGATTGCGCTCACAATGCCAGAAAGCAGCCCCTCAGTCGCAAGTTGATGAATATAGCACCCTGAAGGACCCTAATTGCCTAGTGCGACACCCATTCGGTCTCACCACCAGCCTCAAGCGCGTGCCAAGGGACTCCACCAACTCCAATGTTTCAAGGAAGCTAACCGGATAGTTTGATAAAAGTGGGCATGTTCTTTTAAGGTAAAGGGATTGGTCACCTTGCAACTCCCTTTTTCCCTTTTCCGGTACGGTAAAACAGTAGGTCTCAAATCGTCCGTAACTAGCGAGCAAAGCTCAGCAATAGCGGACATGCTCCGTTGAAGGTATCTAGACCTGAAGCTTAGACAAACATTCGTATTCGTAAATGATACTACTTTCGTGCTCTCAAGTATCTTGAACATTTCTTTTCAAGTGCACACGCCAGCGGTCATGACCGACACTAGCTGAGACTTATCACTACGCTTAAAATGAGTCCAGCTAGCAGCTGTGTCCGGAGAACAAGTACCCCGACGCTCAATGGTCATATGGAGGAGATTACTAGCATTACTATAATTCCCGGAATAAATCGTAAAAAGCAAGGGAGTAAAATACACTGTAGCATCTTGGGGGGCACAATCGTGAGGATGGCCGTCCAGCTCCAGCACTGACTCGCGTGCAGGAAACATCGCTTGATTCGGAAGACATGAAACAGGCACAGGGATCATTGCGTTTAACCAGTAGTCTAGATCAGAGGGATATGCGAAGTTCGAATAAGAAAGGCCAAGTCAAAGGATTTTGAGTCAGAACTCGTTTAAGAGCGCTTGATGTTTATTATTGGAATAGACTTGTCCCGGGCGCATTTACGCTCAGTCGACATTGTCGGATAATACAGGCCATGACAATGTATAAGAGAGGCAAAGGACGAATACTAAATCCAAGTACTCTCTACCCGGGACCTACTCTGATGATTTTGAGATAGGCTTCCATTACATGTCGCCCGAGTCTACATTCGACAAGGGATCGATTCTTCGCTACCATCTTAAAACCAGCGTGAAGTGTCACTCCAAGCATCGAAAGTTATGATAGACATTGTGTCCGGCATCAGGGATGGTTCGATGCAGTCTCCATTCTATCTTACTCTAAGATGGGCGTCTGTAATGGGAGGTTTTAGAGGCGCGTTGATGTTGTAAGGGTGAGATTGCTGAAGGCTTGAGTGCCTCTGAGTAACCCCGACATGCGCGACCTGATTTTCAACAGGCCCTGCATTCCGATTGAGTCTGATCACACTGCAAGACAAGATCAGCTAGAGGATAAGAAGCATCAAGACCACGGCACGTACTGTTTTGAGCTGGTGCAGTAGGATCATCATTGTGTTTGTCTGGATGATATGAGTAATGCAAATGACAAGTCAAGGACCAGTAGGAGCGCTACGGACAGAAGTGCCGTCTAGCGCGGAACGCCTGAAGTCCAATTTGAGTCTAATGCGATATGGTATTTTCGTCTTTTGATCTATCCGCGTTGCTCTTACTATTGTTGCGTCAGCACTAGCATTCCCTGGGATACCGGAACGGTTGCAAATACAGATCTGCAGCTGACCTTGCCAGGATCAAGAGTCTAAGGATTGATGATATAAAGTTCTGTCGAGATCCCCAGTGAGATTTGATTCAGCGATCTTCTCGCCTCAATATCCTACCAGAACAACAGCTGCAAGTCCCTTTAACATGTCGGAAACTATCCAGCCCATCCAAGTCTGTATCCTGAGTTTCGAGAAAATGGACCTGGTCGATTTCGCCGGGCCACTGGAAACGCTGTCGCATGTTCGAGGCCCGTCTGGCGACCGCTTGTTTTTCACCACAGTCGCCGGCCCCAGCGACGAAATCACCACCCTACAGGACCTGGTCATCAAACGGAACATCAACTTTGAGCAAGCCATGTCTTCCCTGTCACAGTTTGACGTCCTTATTGTCCCCGGCGCAAGCTATCTGGTCACGAAAGAGCTCTGTTCTACGGACTCTCCGGTCATCCAGGTCATTCAGAAGTTCTCTTCTCTGCCGAAGGATGAATCTCGCGTCCATCCTCGACTCCTTCTCTCAGTCTGCAGCGGGGCTTTTTTCCTCGCTTCCGCAGGCATTCTTGCAGGCCGGCGCGCGACCACCCATTACACAATTATACCAGAGCTAGCGGAGCTCTGTGCAAAGTATGGGAAGACGGAGGTTGTCCGGAAGAGGTTTGTCGATGCCGGCTTACTCGATAATGGAATGCGGGTCATCTCATCTGGAGGGATTTCTAGTGGCTTTGACGCTGCGTTGTATGTTGTGGAGGTTCTCTGTGGCTTGCCCTGCGCCGAAATAGCGAGTGATGTGCTGGACTATCAGTGGAGAAGATCAGAGGGATTGTTTTAATAGTCAAAAGAATCAGTAGTTGATGAACGTGTTTATTAAGAATGGGTCATAGCAATGCTAAATCTCCGTCCTAGTTGTGGTCCTTTCCTGGTGTGTGGAGGCATTCGGCTATAGGAAGCGGAAACTGGGATATATATTCTTCTCTAATCCTGACTCTTCGGGTTGTTATTGATGTAGTACTCCGGGAAAGATTATTGCAGTGTCTCTGACCCATCAAGGAAGCACGCCGAGAAAATAGACTAGAAGTGATAACCTTAATCCCATCCAGTAAAATGATTGGTTATGCATAATCGCTTCCAAGTTTTGTGTTTACTGATTGACAGCGGCACATGACGAGATGATGAAAGCACGCGTTTAACACTGATATAAATGATCGACCCGCCACGGTGCACAACTCCACACTTTTCCTCTTCAACATCACATCTCGACACATCCAACAGCGACATGCCTCGCCTCGACGACAGCACCGAAGCGCTCCTTCGAGCAGGCCAAAGCGCCGAAAGTACGGTCAAGCGTGCTTGGGATGGCTTCGTCAATTTCGCAGTGCGAGACAATGTGCTCGAGGTGGCATTGGGTTTGATGTAGGACTGTTACAACCTCTCAAATGCAATTGACTGACATCGATTAGTATCGCTCAAGCATTTACCAAGGTGGTCACTTCTTTCGTCTCCGATATCATTCTTCCCATTGTCGCTCTTCTTCCATTTTTGCATCGCAACATGGACGAGAAGTTTGCCGTGCTCCGACGCGGGCCGCATTATGTCAAGGAAAAAGGGTACAATACCCTCGAGCAGGCGCGAAACGACGGCGCCCTGGTACTGGCTTATGGGTATGACCTCCAACAAGATTATCCGACAACTCATATGGGTTTGTTGAGCTGACAATGTGCCAGGTCATTCCTCGAGACAGTGATCAGCTTTGTTGGTGTCAGTCTCACATTGTATGCGATCGGGCAACTCTATACGTGGATCTCCCATGATCAAGTTATTAAGCAAACAGTCCGATGCAAATACTGTCGGAAGTACATCAGTGAGAAGGTATATGCCTCTATTTCAATCTGGAAGATCCGGAGTTCTAATGTGTTTAGGCATTGCGCTGTGTCAACTGTACCAGCTGGCAGGACGGTCGCGAGGATTCGCCTCAGCAGTAGGTAGAACTTTTTGGGTAGAGATGTTACTATCAATCAAGTACAGAGCGCCAATAGCATGAACATTTTTTATCATTATTCTGCATCATCTTCTAGTTTGATTTGACCTTATTGATATGTCTAGACATGGGATGACGATATCATGGGAACAATAGGAACGAGTTTGTGTTAGAGTGGTCTATGTAGCACGTTATTTCTCCATCCTCCAACAACTGGGCTTGTGGTTTAGTGGTATAATACCCCCTTAGCATGGGGGTGGTCCGGGGTTCGATTCCCCGCGAGTCCATCTTTTTGTCTTTTCGATCTTATTTTCTTCAACCTTTTTTGCACCTTTATTCTGCCGGTTTCATGGTTCTATTCTCGATCGTGGTCGAGTCTATCGCTTGAAGAACGTTTCCAGTCCATATTAGATCCTTTCGTAGCCATCATTGTATTAGAGTAGATAGACTTTTTATCTTGGATTATTAAAGCATATAAAATTAAGACATAGTGAGGCTTCTTTATCGAAATGGTTGAGAGGAGAAGCAAGAGAAGGAGAGCTGAACAGGCATTCTACTCTATTCAACGTTGTGGCCGTCAGCCTGTCAGTCTATTACACAATCCCACTACGGCACCTCAGACATCAGGTCACCTGTTGCATATTCGGAAATCTCAGACAGATGCTAGCAAATCCCGATTCTGCATCAGACGCGCTACCACAAGTAGCAAAGTACCGACTAAGAGGCTGACACCGGAGTAGATAGAAAGCGAAAGATACCCGTATTTGCCAGCCAGTTCGCCACTGATAGGGATGCCTGCCATTGCGCTGTGTAAAGGTTAGCTTTGCATATTGGAAGATGTAGGTACATACGAAAGAGACGTAGATGCCATGACAGCACCGATTGATAAGCCCAAGGTGTTTGGTGTAGCGATTTGAGCTGCACATGCTTGTTGAAGGGAGAGAATGGCCTAAGAGGGCGTCAGTATTTCTAATGAAGGGACCAAGGCTGGATCAAGGCGTACCCCAGAAGTGAATCCATATGCCGCAGACCAAATTACCAAGCCTGCAGTAGATGTGGCAGTTGTCCAACATAATGCGATGATACCGGATAAGAGTGTCGCAAGAATGCAGGTGTTGAACCGACCATATCGATCCGCAAGAATGCCCGGAATAATGCGGCCGAAAAGGGACGCTCCGTTGATAATGGAGATTGTGTAGAATGACAAGTCGGCGGAGAAGCCCTGTGCCACGGCATAGGATGTGGTGAAGAAGAAAGGGGAAAACATGCCGAAATAAGTGATGAAAAATGCAAGGCAAGTCACCTGCATTTTGGGCTCTCGCAAGATCGAGAACCCTGTTCTCGGAGTACTGACAGGCTCCTGCTCTGGGCTCACAGCCTCGTTGGCGTCTGGTCTGTCTGGCAGCCTCTTCGTGGCTATTGGAGTCTTAGGAGGCCGACAACAAAGACACGAAATGGTAAGAAGAGGCATCATGATGAATCCAACGATGCGCATCGTCCATTCAAATCGAATATTGGGCTTTTTCAGCAGCTCGTTAATGACAATGGGCCAGATAACACCACCTAGGGATGAACCTGCAATGACGATCCCCATAGCGGCTCCACGCTTGATCTTAATATACTGACCGACGAGAGCAAGCATGGGGCAGACCAAAAGTGCTAGAGACGCACCGAGCAAGATACCCTGTGCAAGAATAAACTGGTAGAATTCATTGCAAAGCGAGGTCATCATGATCGAGAATACAGTCCCGAACGAGCCAACATAGAGCAATAGCTAAGCGGGCTGTTAGCTACATAGCAGTTAAATGTAGTACGAGGGACTCACTCTTGGTCCAAAAGCGTCAAGCAGAGGGCCAGACACTACGGACACGGAGAAGACAAAGAAGATACTGAGTGCCCCAAGCCATGCGATTGTCGATTCAGACTTATCCGCAAGCTGATTCTTCGCATAGTATTCTTCAAAGACACCAAACGAGTTCAAGAAGCCCACAGTGCAGAAAAGTCCGGTAAAAGAGCCCAGAATGGTCAAGTTCGCTCGTGGTCTAGAGAAATGCCATGAGTTAGTCCGTCCCGCGAAATTTTGTTTTATGCTGTTGAGTTCTGAACGTACGTGTACTCGCTAGGTGGCTTCTCGCCAGTCATATCGATTCGTCGCTCCGATGTCATTTGGTAAACAAGGTAGCTTGAATGAGGAGAAAGACAATCCTCTTGTTGTCGGACGGTGTGACTGTAGTGGGTGTTTGATACGATGAAGAGTCCGCTATGGAGTAGGAGAAGACATCGTTATATAATGTCAGTCATTGAGCCTTTACTGGGCGTAATACAGGATAGTCGGAGACTCCACGGAGGGACAATATTCAAGGCTGAAATTGAACAACTGTATTCCCTACCATTAACATCCCGCGCCGCCATGGACAGTCCGCGGAAGCTCCGATGACACAGGGAAGGCCGACGCAACCACACCCCGTCCAATGTATCAAATTGCTGCGGACAATCCTAAACAAGACTGACGGAGGTTCTTAATTCTCATCCTATCTCTGAACAGATTCTGCTTGTTAGTGAGGTGATTTAGCCAGACAGCAACATAATACATTTTTCACTGACACGACTGTGGAACACGTGAGTGACGTGACTCCCCTGGTCGGGTGGTCCCTATGCTCTTTTCATCTGCATTGTGCAAGGGTGTTTAATATTATTATGGGAAGAATATAGTAATAGAAAAATATTGTTAGCTTTACTAAAAGTGTGTTCCTATTTCCGAATTGATGCTAAAGAAAGAAGAGCTATGGCTATGGCCTGAAGGCACTAATATCATACCAATACCATAATATGGCTACTCTGAATGCTTAGACAGAGAAGGTTGAGCCAGCAGTAGATAAGGTGACAGGGAGAACACCATGCTATTATGATTTTTAGTAACTACGAAGAATAGGGAGGGCGCCTTTAGATAGTTCCTAAAGCATCACAGCCATCTTAGCAGGTGTGGGAATATGCTTCTGTAACAATGCTTAGGAATAGAGTTTCCGCACCCACAATCCGACGCTACTTCATCAAGCTTAATGCTGTGATTGGCTGCAACCTTGAGTTAACCAGAAGTCATCGCGGGAGGATTTCTCAGCCGGATGCAATTTGCTTCCGACAGAGATCCATCCTGTTGTCGCACCAATACCGAGAAACGATAGGTTGATGCTCACACGTCTTTTTGATCCGCGTTGACTGGTTAGTATTCCTCAAATATTTCATCTTAGCGGCCCACCTTGATTTGAATCAGCGCATTGTAACAGTCAGTTACCAGGTGTCTATTGGGATTGTTTGTCGGCATGCAGTCAACAGCAAAGGGCAAGGATTTGCCACTTACTGAACGAGGTAGAAGAACCGCCAACGTAAGAGAATCTTGTCCAGGATTGTGAGTCTCCTTAACAGCTTGCGCTAGGCATGCCTACGATGTCAACAGAAAAAGAAACGATGTGACGGCAACATTCCTCAGTGTACCCCGTGTGCAGAGCGCCATTTGACTTGTATTTACCAGGGAGTGAGACGGAGAGGTCGAGGGAAAACGTCAGCTGACATCTTGAGACCAGCTCTTGTCATCGACTAACTCTACTCCAGAAAAGCCTATTTAGGGAAGCTCGAGGCTCGAGTTACGGAATTAGAGGCTTCTGTGCGCCGTGCAGCAAATGTTCCTGTGGGGTCGGCGAACAATACCATGGCGTGGGTAGAGGAACAGCAGGCACAGACGGCCTCGGGAACATGCGAGAACAGGACTGAGTCTACTTTATCAGGTGCGGGGAATTCATTCACCACTGCCTCCCGCAATGAACAGAGGCACGAGCCGATTTATTGTGAGTCAGAAGCAAGGTTACCTGGGCCATCGATAATATCCGATGGTTATGAGAGGGTAAAATCGGCTCTTAGGGAGAAGTTGTTCAGAATGTTTCCGGAGCAAAATGTGAGAAAGCTCAGGTTGGAAGCAAACCGCGGCCCTTTCACCAGCTCGGTCTTTATCCAACTCCCTCCAAAATCCCAGCTCCAATCCATGTTTGAGGTGGCCTTTACTGAGGCCAATCACGTCCTACCGCTATTTGATGTCCCTGTCCTAATGGATCTTCTGGAACAACACTATTCAGACCCTACTGTTCCACCAGGGAAGCAACCTGGACACTGGGCAATGTTGAATGCTACGATAGCGGTCGCGATTCAGCTACGGACTGCCAGGGGCTCGTATAGCGAGATGACGGAACTGTCGTGGCAGTTCTTCAAGAACGCATTCAGCATGTATTCAGTCATTGCCCTACGAGCGGCAGACGTTTTAGGCCTAGAAGCGCTTCTTGCCATGGCTATATATACGCAGGGATCGAGTGATGTACGAACAACGTCCGTTCTCGTAAATGCGGCCGCACGTCTATCATTAACGTTTGGATTACACCGAAGGGAATTTTACTCGGTCCTTGACCCTGCCGCCGCTAACCGCCATAAGAGGGCCTTCTGGATTGCATATATACTCGACAAGAGCATATCTGTGAACACAGGGTTGCCCTCTGTATTTGAAGACGATGCGATAAATATCGACTACCCAGATCTGATTCTATCTGCGTCTTCAATGGATGGAAACGTCCCGGGAACTAGCATGTCAGCCTCTGGTTTTCGATTGAAGGCTGAACTAGCGATGATTGAATCCAGCGTCGAGAAAAGGCTCTACTCGGGATCGGTTGGAATGCAGAATGTACATCAGCTTCTGGACCTTGTGGCGGAGCTTGACCATCAACTGGAGAATTGGAAAGCGAAGCTTCCGTCGAGTTTTCAACCTGATCGTATTGTCTGGCCAACGACGCCAACTGTCAGGGAGCCTATCATCTTATTACATTTTGCTTACTATTGCACCCTCAGTGAAATTCATGGCTTTGCAGCACACCTTAACCAGGAAGGCGATATTAGTGCAATTCGACAAATTCAGTCCTCAAGGATCATTCAGGCATCGGCAGCCTCCCAAATAATACATATACTGCAATACTTGCCTTATGAGCAACCCGGACATCTCTGGTACGTATATTCCCCTGGGTGTGCAAAATATCATCCTTCTGATTGCCTCCTAGGCATATTTTATGCTATCCTATATCTGCCTGCATCACTCTGGTGGCTATAGTGCTTGAGAACCCTACAGATGCACAAGCACATTCCCACACGCGATACATTGGTCATCTCGTCGAATTCCTGTCAAGGGTCCAACAAGACAAGATCCTCGAGGTACAATTATTGCTGGATTTATGCTCCGAATTTGAAAGACTAGCGCTCCATGCCATTTCAAAAGCAGCAAACGGCACGGAGACTTCCACTTCACCAAGCGTTAGTATCGCTTCAGGTCTTCCAGGTTATGGGCAGGCAAGTTACATTGACAATCAAGATGAGAAAAGAAAGTCCATTTTATTAACTATGGCGCAGAAAATTTTGTCTTATGCCAACGGCAGAGCTAGTAGTATGCAGCTTGCACACGGGCTTATGGGCAACATACCCCACCTATGTTCCATTGCCGCTAGGATTTTTTCTGGTCTAATTCCTAAACTGCAGATATCTCCATCTGCCAGCTTACTTTCACCATTGTCGTTAAATCCAGAAACGTACGGATTCACTTTTATGTAGATTTGGATGACGACCAGTCTATGACATTGTGACTAGAAACGGTATGGCTTACTAGTCAATTAAGTCTCCTGATTTTGTTTCGTTCTCAACCTGTCGGCAGGCAGGTTTAGATAGGGTGAAGTGGGACACTGACGGTCTATGCAGTTCTGACTACATCAACTAAAAGGCTAAAAGCTCCTTGACTCGTACATGCAAACTTGATCTATTCCTAACAATTCCGGTCGGACTTGGATTCGAAATTCACCACACAAAGGTGCTCATGGTGGCCCCGAACAGCTCCCAGGATTGTGACCTCTCACCCTTGTCGTTCCCAGCCGCGCCAGCACCGATTAGGAAGGGCATGAAATGCTCTGCTTTGCCAGCGGGGTGTGCCTCGTAGCTTTGAGGAAATTGCCGCCATGTTCTCAGTATAGCGGACCTCTTGTCCGCATCCGAAATTGCAACAACACGCTCAAGCTCAGCTTCGAATTCTTGCGTTGACACGTCCACCTTTCCATTCCCCATTCTTTCTGGGAGTGCCTCCAAGACTTTTGCCAGATGGTGATATGAGGAGCCGCTGAACAAGAACACATAACCTTCATCTCTGAATCTTTCCATGGCAGCACCGTATCTGAGATTTTTCTCTGCCTCAGACCCATCTGATTCTCCCTTGAGTATGCTCATCTGGATGACAGGCAAATCTGCTTGTGGCCGCATGACAATCAAGGGCACAAAGACCCCGTGGTCCCATCCTCTTTCAGTATCCAATATCGGCTGGAATCCTGCAACTTGTAAAGTGCTGGAGATCCGAGCTGCTAAATCAGGGTCTCCTGGCGCATCGTATCGGTATTCGAATGCCTCCTGTGGAAGACCAGGTGTGCCAGCATAGTCATAGTACAGTTGTGGATTGGACGCTGCAGATATGTGAGGGTGCGTCGTCTCCCAGTGGGCAGTAAAAATGATGATGCCGCGGGCATTGTCGAGGATGTGGGCATGGGATTGCAAAACGTTGACCAACGGTCGTTGGTGGTCATTTCCCATTAGCACATAGGGGCCAGACCCATGGGAAAAGAACATAGCACGCGCCCTTTCGGAGCCACCCATCGCGTTCATTTGGACAGAAGATGGAGTAGGGAAAAGAACTCTGGATTCTCAAGTACTATGCGCTTGGATGCTTAAATATCTTTGAATTGTACCACCGGATACAAGAGCTTCCGAGTTCAAGCAGAGGAAACTCTAGAAAGCTGCACTTTGCGTGCACAAACGTTTCATAGTCTTCATTGTCGGGGACAACATTTCCGATTGTAGGCGTGGGCAATTTGCTTCCGCAAAGCAGTTGCTTAGAAATAATGGCGCCAAATAACCGAGACTGGTTCATCCACAGACATAAGATGATTGGCTGCGCAGATTATTCAACGATGATCGCCTCCGCGGACCTGACGTACGTTCCGTAACCATGGGTACTCGGGTTAGTTAAACTCAACATGAGGATTTGTCAGTCGGATGCAATTTGCATCCGGGGTACGTATAGAAGTCCGAGGTCCGTCTTCTATACGTACCCAGGTCAACTCCAGGAGCTGGAATTCCTAAAACTTCACTCACAGCTCATCCTGGTTTTCCTCAAGCATTACCAAACAGAATCATTCATTGTTGCGCATCCTATCGCTACCCCATCGAGTGATACAGCCGTCTGAGGATGGGAGCACACATACTAGTTATTGGAGCTACTGGTGAGCCATTTCGGTTACAAATGATGTTTGAGGTTGACTTTCTCAACTTGTGTCAGGGCCATCGGGCTTAGAATTTTGCAACGCCGCAATGTTGCAAGGGCACACATTAACCCTTTATGTGCGAAGCCCAGCGAAGCTTCCTAATGAGATACGCAACAGTGCAAATGTCTCAGTTGTGAAAGGCACTCTGGAAGATATTGCTAGCTTCCAGCGCGCGGCAACTTCCGGTCCTACCATCTTTGTCTCATTTGCAGGACCCGTATCAAAGTCAAAAGGAACGGTACGTCAAAGAATCAGCCCACTCTGTTGCCTTTTAAATATACATGTTGACCTCGAACGGTTAAGCCTGTGACCGATGCTATGAAACGCATATTTCCTATTCTGGTGGAGAGTCACTACGAGAGGGCAATGGTTCTTGGCACATGCTCGTATCCTGCACCACAAGACAGAGGCGGTCTTAAGTGGAAAGCATCGCTTATTCTTATCAAGATCATAGGCGGGTCTGCTTATGACGAGTTTAGGGGGCTTGGTGAGTTTGTAGCATCTCAAGATGTCTCGCAACTTAAGTGCACCTTGTTCCGAGTGCCGTTTTTAACCGATGGGCCCAATGCACCTGTCAAGGCTTCATATACAGGAACTGGAGACGATGGTATGTTCTTGTCTAGAAAGAGTTTGGCGACTTGGGTATTGGACCATATAACCGGGGACTCTGAGTGGGTTGGCAAGGCGCCTGTACTGTCCAATTGAGCAAGATAATGGCATTACAGCATACGCCTATCTTTGTTGTCGTTTTACTGAAACCCAATGGATTATTAAAATGCCGTAGCTAAAACTACAGAGGTCAAGCTTATGAACTGGGGGTATCTCTTGATCAGGGGTCGTCATCCAATAGATTATGTACCCAGTAGGAATCCGTCCGATGTTCTTTGGGTGGCTAGTATATATCTGGTAGTTAACGTAATTCCCAGGTGAGTCGCCATTAATTGGCCATTCTCATTGGCAATTCGATCATTTAGATCAATGCCTTGTCTTTCCCTGTAAGCTCCATCTCGCATCTGGAGCTCGGCAGTAAGAAGGGTTCCCTCCAGTCGAATGTCGTTTGCTGATTCCGAGAAGTTCACACCGTCCCATATAAACCAACCTCAACATTTTTTTCATTCATTAGTAGGCAGGTCCCTTGGCATTATTTTCAAAAGTTTTATATAGAATACTATACCGTCTTCATTTCCAAGAAAATCGTTGAGGTCTATTCTAGACTCTGCCTCTGCCCAGTTACCGTCATTATCCTGCACCGTAGCGACGAGATTGTGTCCGTCTTCAAGATAGATATCCGAAGCAGAGGCCGCAAATGACATGTTGCAAAATCAGATTCAGAAATAATATAGTGAGAGTTCTTCAGGATTGACCAAGTATATCTTCAAACAAGGTAAGGCAAACAAAATAGCGGTTCGCGAGGTATGAATGTTCCAAAAGAAATAATGCAACAGCGTCCCAGACTCCCAGTTTATACCCCGCCGCTTAAATTAAGTTTGGACATCTTCTAGTTGGCACTTGGCCAGGTTTTGTGTTGATTATTATTTCATTGTTAGCCTGCACGGCCGCTGCGCATCCACAAAGGTGGGGTGGTTCACTGCATTAACCGGATGTTCAGCCAGCCACACCTCAATTTTTTCGCGAGGAGCATCCTGACATGCTGACGGGCAGGGCCAACCTGATGCGATCTATTACCTAGAAGAGCCAGACCGGCGGAGAATTTAGATCTTCGGCGTCAATCAGAACGCCTGGTTGGTTAATTATACCTGTGACCTGACTCGGGAAATCGGCGACGCAAAGCACCAACAGAACAGTTCTGAGTGTTAGAGCACGCCGGCATGGAGAGGTTGGAAATCCCACTCACCTACGTATCATGCATGAGACTAAATCCCCATGATGCCGATCTAATCCTTTGTATTCCAACCAACCTCCCCCCACCCCCTTCCCTTTCTATCCTCACAGTTTGGATTATGAGAATTTCCATTATATCAAGCAATACTTTCTCCCTCCAAACCAGGTCACGTCAAGCCTCGCTACCCAGTTCTGATCCAGGAAATGTTCATAATATTGTTAGGTGCTGTAGAACACCTCCGAGATACTGGCTGGTTTCAACCTTCACCGTCTCACGAACATCACAGGGCAAGCTTTACCGCTAGCCCAAGAGATCGAAATGTATAAGGCTACAGACGAGACTCAAACTATGCGATGCTACCCATCCAGCGTTAATTCAGATTTTACACCCGCTCGGTCACCCATCCGATATTCAGGAATCTTCCTTAATGACTCGGGGATCCGAACCTGACTTTTGACAGCCGCTCGGATTCGAGGCTTTAGTTAGTGTTTCGAAGAAGACAGATATTTGTTCTAGGCTAGGGAATTGCTGCTTGTGGTGTGCATGAACACCCTGTATGTTAGGCACGCATACGTTCAGGGTAATTTGCCTGAAGGTACTACTTCATCTATTTCCACATTTAACATTTCAACTCATAGCTTAATTAGGATCCCATATGGAATTCATTCTAGATGGCTAACACTACCATGGTTATTACACTATCAGGCCATCCATTAAATCTCCTCAGATATTGCTTGTTATACCTGGCTGAATCTTCTCCAGAATCTCCAACAACTCTTCGTGCACCCGTTGTTGAGCAATTGCTCCCTCTTTGCTCCGAACAAACTTGCTTGGCTCCTTGACCTTACATTCGCTCATGTATTGGCCGTGGCTCTCAAATCCAGCAGCTGCACTATGAACGAGTGTACGGCCACCGACCTCTGTTGTTCGCGCAATCAATGCTTTGGCGATCCTGAGCATATAGCCAGTCAATCCCTGGAAGTTGGAAATCAAGTTAGCATATCAGTCAAGGTGGCAGCCAGGGAAAGGTTGGATTGTGCTAGAACTATGATCGGATCATACCTTAATATCCCTGTCGAGCTCCGAGTGGCACAACCCGGGGTTAACACAATTCAGAATCACAGGCTCCGCTGCGTGTGGACCCTTTTCCATAGCTGCAGATATGGAACGAACGAGGAGAACTTCAAGAAGCTTTGAGGTATAGTATCGATCTGCAAGATATCGCTTTTCGTTTTTTTTGAAGGCTTCAAAGATCGACGATTCATGTCGTTCTCGGAATTTTGCCTTTTGAGATAATCAGCTCGGAAGACTACTACCTCAAGGATTCAGGGAGACACACATTTTCATGTACAACGGAGCTCGTTATCACTAGCCTTGATGCTTGTCCTGTTTTCTTCCCTGACCTTCTCAGAACTGGGAAAAGGCCAAGCGCGAGGAGAAATGTTCCGATAACATTGACCGTAATTGAAATCTCAGTTCCTTCACATTCCTCGTAGGTGTTTCGCAATACACCAGCATTCGCAACGACAACATCCAATCTGTCTAGCGAATCGCACTTTTTGACGAAGTCTTTAATGGAATCGTAATTGGACATGTCGACCTGCCACACCTCAACGATATTTTTGCGGTCCGTGGAGGCTTCGATGGAGGCCTTGGCGTCTTCACCTTTCTTGACAGATCTCACCGCAAGAATTACTCGTGCCGCGTCTAGTCGCACAAAATGTCGTGCGGCCTCAAGACCTAACCCGGTGTTTGAGCCCGTGATAATAACGGTTTGACCTGCGAACGATGTCGTAGGAAGGGGAATGGATTGCAGTTGTGCCGCAAGTGAAGACATGCTTGCTTTGTGTGCCTGGAGATAGGAAATGTAGTCATGGAGCAAGAGAGGCTGTAGTATCGGGGAAGGCTTTTGTATATCAACATTTTGACAAGCTTTGCATATTAGCATGTGAGTGTCATGAGATGCTATCAGATCACTGAACCACGGTGCTAAGCAACCAGATGGGCCTGGAACCACAACAAATTGCTCCGATGTCCGAAGGTTGGCCCAAACAATCGCAGCTAATCAGAATACAGTTATGAACTTTACTTATCGTGTGGCGGCAAAACATGATCAGCTACGGCTTTGTAAAACATGGCTCTCCCAAGTTATAGTCACAGGTGCAACTTACATTATGTCCGGTATCATGTTTTTCCCTCTTCCGTCGGAGGAATTCTGCACCGTCATCATTTTGCAAATAAGAATAGCGTGTTGGATGCCCAGTGATCAGTAATCAATTCAATTGAGCGTGAACAATCCATAATGGTCCCACCTCTCGCCAGAATGATCAATAATCTTGTCCGTTAGATCTCTGCGATCACTTTGTAACGTTCAGCAGGTCTTGGCCGCAATTAAAATCTTCCATATGAAGTATCATCCCCTTCAGTGTTTGCAGCTGAGTGAACTCGACCAAATGCAACTCTAACTATACCTTATATACTTTAGTAATTACAAAAGCAAGCATTCTTACTTAAGAAGCTCCTAAAATAATAATCTTAAAGCCCTTTAATACCTTTAAAACTACCTATCCAGTAGCTTATTAAGGGTTGTAAGATGGCTATGCATAGACTAACATAGTGTAGCCCTACTAGTAAGGAAAACCATGATCTATATACAGCTAATAAGAAAGAGAAGTAGAAAAGAAGTAATTTAGATATTAGATAACTAGATAACTCCTAAAAAGAATTTAGTATCTAGGAGGCTAGGGATCTTATCCAGGCAAGAAATAAGCAAGGCAATGAGACTAGGGGTTCATCCATTAGTTCTGCGCCTTTATCTTTTGAACCTCTAAAACATACGCCACTAAGGAGTCTAAATTACTTTATTACAGGGCATACTAGAGTTAGATGCCTACACATAATCCTAGCTAGATCTACTTAAATAACATTCTATTTTGGTAGATTTGGATAGCTTCGAATTCGAACGCGTTGAATTCAAATTGGGGGGTGGCGGCTCGATCGGGTTGGCGGCTCGGTTGGGAATTAAGTTAACTTAGTTAACTATCGCCAGAGCGCGAAAAAGCGGATGGTACGGCTCAACCTTGGAATAATAACAGGCCGGGATCGATAAATGCCCCTTTC
Source organism: Aspergillus lentulus (assembly GCF_010724455.1). The sequence continues at coordinate 113,902 of NW_022983937.1, read as the reverse complement.
TTAACATTCTGGGTTATGGGGACAGCTACTGACAAATCCCCCGTCGCTGTACGAGAGTTAGTTCTGGGTACAGCTTTCTGAAGATAGCCTTTCCTTCCTACCGAAGCATTGAAGAATCGCCATCGCTCGCCGCCTTCGCTTCGTCGAAACTTGTCAATAGTTTACACCCGATCTCCCTCGTCCCTCATAGTGCAGGGCCATGGTTAATCCCTGGACCAGCGACAAGTCGCGCCAGAAAAGCTGCAATGCTTGTGTCCGCAGCAAACGGCGCTGCGACAAGCGAACTCCGCAGTGCACTCGTTGCGCTGAGAGAGGCTTATCTTGTCTTTACCACAAGAACCCCGCGGCATCTGGTTCGGACGACTCTACCTCACACGCCGTGGATGTTGACTTCGAAGATCTTATTGCACCTGATGAACCGTCAATAATTCCTGGTGCCGAGTTTGAATTTGGCAACCCCTCAGTACGTGGGCCTCCTCTGATCCAAGAGCTGGTCGCTTCCAGTGCTGCTGACGCGGAGAACTCTCAGATGCCACTCGTCGGCCCAACACCCTCATTCGACCTGTCCTTTTTAAACTTCGACAACCTCCCGAATTACATGACAGACACACCCCAACCCTTTGACATGCAGCCGTGGCACGCTCTAGCAATCCAGGACCAGACGAGTATGACCGCGATATCCAGGATTTCCGGCTCGCCACTGCACGCTAATCACCGGTTTCCCATAGATGAAAGTCGCGATGTTTCTGTAAGTTATTTGCTGTCCTCGTGAACTGCGCAGTCCATCATTATGCTTAATATTGCCTGCGTTGCCACCTGTCCTACGCCAACTTGAATGTGCAATTCTATCTCAACATTGGAGAGCACCTTCGTCACCATCGAGACACTATGATGACTTATACTACGCAGCTGTGAACCCTATCTAGTGCTTGACATGGCTCACCATTCATGGAACAGGAGGACTTCCAACCTTGGAGGCTCTACCAGTCGGACTCCAAGATCGGCTTCATGACCAAGTCAATCAAGGAGATACCTAGTGTCTTTGTCCGAACCAAGGAGGCACCTTTTCTTCACCGCCACCTCTATCGTCAAAACATTCCGCGTTCTATAATCACCCTGTACGCCGCAGTGTCTGCATATGTCGCTCACAACGACAGCAACCGTGACTGGGCCCTGCGTGTCCTCTCCGAGGGAGTCGCTGATCTCCTGGCGGTGCCCAAGGAAGCTGCACACCGTCGTCATCATCACGAGACAACACAATCGCACGAGTCGACGACCACTACGGCTGCGCATGCTCAGGCTCAGGGCCCGGCTGATGTGGGGACTCGCGCGGCAAATACAGTATATGAAAAACTAGCGAACACGCAGGCTCTCTGGATGTACCAAGTTTTGAGGGTGTTCGATGGGGATATTGGGCTCCGCTCCCAGGCAGAGCGGGATATGACTATTCTCGAAGCATGGCTCCTCGAGCTCGAACAATACAGAGACAACTTGGCAGAGATGTGTCTCCTGGAAGAAGCCGAGGTGAGGCAGAGAGCTCCCAAGTCGTGGGAGGTATGTTTCTAGCGCCACTTATTCTGCTCTCTAATGGCCACCCTGACTGATTTGAATGTGTATGCTCCAGAGTTGGATCATCAATGAGTCCCTCCGACGGACCATCCTCATGGGCTACTCATTTATCGCCTTCTATGCACTGCTCAAGTGGTCAGGTTCCAAGGACACCGACATGCCTGACCCGGGACATTTTGTACGCGTGCACCGGTGGACGGCATCTGGCTCCCTCTGGAGAGCTGATAGCAGCCCCGCCTTCTTCCTCGCGTGGCATCGACAACGGCAGATATTTGTGCAGAACTTTTTCATCGAGGACTTTGCCAAGGTGGCTAAGCCTGTGGATGTCGATCCCCTCTCATGGATCATGCTTGCTGCGTGAGTCTCATACCCCTCCTCTTCCAACTGTCCCCAAGCTTCTCTGGTTGTGCCTTACTAACTGGTCTTGTTCGCGTGTAGCTTTGTAGGTGTTGCGACGATGGAACAATTTATTATCGGGGATGGTGCATCCCCTCTTCATCCATCTACGACATCATCTCTGTGACCGATTTAGAGTTCCCTTTTTTGCAGATTCAAAGGCTCATCCACTAAGAAGTCTAGCCGTCATATCCAGCAGTGGTTGGGGGGTGGGTGGGGGCCCTAACAGGGAGGCTTAAGACGCATGTCGATGATGGAAAAAGGTGAATATAAGCTCCCTGTCCCCTTTACTCATATTGGGAAAGATGTCCTGGGTCCCTCTGCGCCGCGTATATGCTGCTAGGCGGACAGGTCCATATATGTGTCACGCTGGCTAACTACCGGATGAGCAGGATACACACAACGAGAGAAGGTTGAACAGCCAAGCCCCCTGCCTGTCGTATCTCAATCCTGAAACCAGCATGAGTATTCATGTGCCATCAACGGTCCCAAATATTATCCATGGTCTGCTTAGTCAAGTCTGTGTCCCAACACAGGCTGTCAGTGTGACTCGTAGTGCTGGCTGAGGGGTGAAGAAGAATAACGAATTCTAGCGCAGCACGGGACAAAGGTCCACTCATAATGATCCGTTACACGGCCACTCCATTGCCGGACGGAGAGCCAGGACAATAACTTACAGATGGATCCGGAAGGTGAACGCCACCAATCTAGCTTATGACTCCTAGCGGCGGAAATTTTGCAAATAAAGCATTTTTCCAGTACTCTGCTGATGAATATCGGTGCAACCTCCGCCAGTTTTTACTTCCATACCAGTCTCATTTCCATCACCTCTCACTAGTTTTATCGGGCGATAGTTGATCGAAACGGCATCTCCAAGGAGCAGTGCTGACCCTTTTTTGCCTGGAGCAGAACATAAGTGCGGCCAAATTCGTACTGGCTCGTGGAGACTGCGGATAGACCATGGGTATATGCGTCCTATAATCTCGCGCCGAGTTGACATGATTCCACGTAGTTAGAAGACATAACAAAGTTGCTAAGTTCATGGCTAAGCGCCCTAATGGGATCCAGGGAAAGGTGGCACCGGATCGGTAGCGTAGTCGCCGAGTTCCGGCAATCAACATTTGACCATGTAACTAGCCATTGGGTGAACGGCCCTTTGATTCAGACGAAAGCGAGAGAATGGTGCGGACAAGGGCAGCGTTGAGAGTACAGGCCTCCAAAATCGCGCATATAGTTCTTACTGGGATCCGGCGGAGGCTTTGCGGAGTTTGAAGTATGTTGCGGAGTTTGATGTGTTTGACATGTTATTGCGGAGTTGGCAACGTGATGGACCATTTGAAGGTTTGTAGTGGCCCCTATCACCGTCTTTGTTAACAGAAGTGGCGGGAACCGGATGCGCCGCTGAAGGGCTGGTTCTAGGAAGTGTAAGAAAGGGAGTGTGGAACTCATAAATAGAGCTTATGTCCCTTTGAGATGTGCATGGTTTGCTCATAGCCTTGTACCCTAACAATATATCTCCTTGAGTGTCAACTTTCAGACTCCAGAGTCTCTATTCGAGTTTCTCAGCCTCAACCTGACAAAACAACCATGTCTTCTACTATCACCTTGCCACCAGGCTTCGCCTTCACCCAGACAGTTCACAATGCTCCCTATCATGCCATCGCGCCGTCGCGGCCCGAGCTCTCGCAGGCAGGGAAGACTGTGCTCATCACGGGCGGCCACACGGGCATAGGTTATGCCATCGCGCGGGCTTTCGCCCAGGCCAGCGCAAAAAGGCTTATCATCGTCGGCCGGCGGGACAACTTGGTTGCCTCCGCCGCAACACGCCTCGCATCCGAGTTTCCCTCCACTCAGACCGTAGGGCTCAGATGCGACATTGCCGACGCCGAGTCCGTCGATCGGCTGTGGAATGGCCTAGCAAACGACAATACTTTTGTCGACGTCGTGGTGCTTAACGCAGCCAAGCTCTCAGCGCAGCCTATTCTCGACCTAGGCAGGGACAAGGTGTGGGAAGAGTACATTATCAATGTACGGACGCACCTTGACTTTACCGAACGGTTGTACAAGCAGCCAGGTGCTAAAGACCGCCAAAAAGTGAGCGCAGACTCTTGTATACTTTCAGGTGACTTGATGCTGACGAGGGCGGGCAGGCACTTATCAATTTGGCTTCTCTTGCAATCCACGAGAGTAAACTCACCGGCCAGTACCCAAGCTACGCAGCCACTAAGAGTGCGGGGACAATGCTAGTGCAGCAGATCGCTAAGGACGTCCCTCCGGAAGAGCTCCAGATAGTTAGCTACCATCCTGGCGGTGTCTTCACAGAACTGGCAGAACTCGCTGGTTTCGAGAAGGATGACCCTCGATGGGACGATGGTAAGTAGCATGCGCCACTTTGAAGATTCTGTTAAACGTATGCAGACAACGCTGACACCGATGCAGAGAATTTACCAGGGCAGTTTGCTGTGTGGGCTGCGTCTCCCGAGGCAAGGTTCTTGCATGGGAGATTTGTATGGGCAAAGTGGGATGTGACAGAACTGCTCAACGGGCCACTAAGAAAGCGTATTGATGAGGATGACTCCTTTCTCAAGGTGGGTGTGGTGGGGATCGAAGAATGGGAGCAGTCACAGAGGTCTCTTAGAGTCGAAGACATATATGCACCATGATGGATGAGCTCTATAAGGCTAGATTGTGCTTTATGTTATTAGAAATTGAAATCAGAATCGTGTCATTCCATTGCAGATCAGGGACGTATTTCCTGTCCAATCTCAATCTTCCTAATGGAGGTGCCGGTTTGACCTGCCTGCTTTTGTTGTAGATTGTGCGAAGAGGATATCTTTAAGTAGTAGATCTCCATACTCAACTCTCTCAGATCCAAATCGACCTGCACCGGGCCTGTTGATAGTAAGAGCATCCACTTACAAGTCAGGGGAGAGACACATTTGATCTAACAAATTACGGCAAATGAATATCTCAATTAGAACTTCTGTAGGTAAGTACGATAGATCAGCACTGATCTGTGGCATGCTTTCATGAAGCTGGTGAGAAACGAAGATGATCATATGAATGGCTACTAGCTAGAGAACTGACGAAAGGAAGCTAACTAAACCCTCGGTCCCGCGAACGGCGCAAGGGTCGCAATACCCCAGACCATACTGGCTCACAGGAACGCGCTAGCACCTTCTCGAGCTAACTAACAGTCCCATATTTCGGGCGACACAAACTGTCACTGCTCAGGAGCCTTAATCGTTCTTCGCTGTACTTAGACCGGGCCGAATGACATGATTGAGAAATACGCGCTCTTAGGATATAGTTTCATACATAATACAAAGGCCGATATCAACTGCAATGTACTTCTTTTTCCTTACTCTTACACTTTTATTTGCTATGAATGGTTTTCGGTTCCAAATGGCCAAGGCTTACCTGACATGTGAATGAGGTTTATGTTGTATGCTGTGTTAAATCTGGTTACCTAGCAGAAATTTCACGTTGTTCAGCCATCCTCCAATCAGCGGCGACAATCCTGCTTCCAAGGTAGGTTTAGCGTGTCTTCCAGGGGTATGGCTCACTGCTAGGTTAATGCTAGTCTTTGCTTAGCAGGCGTAATAGCCAATCCTTTTGAGGTGGGGTGGGTCAAGTAGCAGAAAGGCGTAGCATTTTCTCCAGGTTGCATTTTCAATCCTAACGATTCCAGTTTAGGTGCATATTGAAAGGGTATTTAATCTATCTCTGTCTGCCTATTTATGATGAAATCTAGTATTCCCTCGATGAAATATCCTCTCCCACAGATTTGTCCAGTCATCTCCTACGGCTGCATCCACCCAGGCAAAGGATCGAAGGAATGCCAAAAGCGTGGGCACAGAGTCGACCGCCGCTTCCTCCCGAGCCATTGAGACCATATATGAGACCAAACCCTCGAATTCAGGGGTGTTCTCGCCTAGCACACTAAGTATTACAGCCAGGCACCAAACAAGCACCGGCTGTGAGACATTGCGCGCACGAAACCATTCAATTCGCGGTACAAGGGCACTGAGGATAGATTGCGCCGGCGCCCGAAAATGGGGGATCGGGAATGTAATGTGCAATGCGTACAGCAGGGCGCTGAGACGACAGGTGTGGTATATCTGCTGAGAGAGCAAAAGCGATAGCTTATTTTGCTCGGATTCTGTATCCGTGGTCTGATGAGAATCCGGCAGTTCGAAGATGAGCTCAGAGGGTCCGCTCTCGTCTGGTAGAGAGAGTAGGCAATGGTGGACGAGGTTCCTGCTGTCGCCTAATAGATCTAGAACCACGTCGTCGCATTTAGTGCTTGCGTAGTGTTGGACGACGGCGGAATATTCGCCTAGATGGATGAAGACCGCAGCTATATCCTGCTTCACTGGCGGCCAGATGGAAGAGAGTACCTGAAATCCGAAGCCTGGCGAGAGAAGGATTGAACGAGTATCATGGTATCCGTGTGGTTGGAACAGCAGCCCGGGACGCTCCAGAGCCAACGGCCTCCCTGCAACAGTCATCATCGGATAGATTGGCTTGCGGATAACCCGGAAAGCGCCGAAAAGGTCAGACAGACTGAGCAGCCAAATCAGCCGAGCAGTCGCGATTTTTTCAATTCCACCCGATCGTTGGATTATCTCCTGCATTGTGTTCCAATGTAACGGATGATATATCCCACCGCCATAAACATCTAATGCCTGCAGGCGGCTGAAAGGAGGAGTAAACAAGCTACGATCACGAGCCATTTTCCCCTTATGAAGTTCATGTACTGCCAGGTACAGTATACACATTATGACTCCGTCAAGGCGGGTTGTTGGAGATGTGAGTTCAGATAGTTTAGCGACCTGCATGCGCAACGTCCGAAGGGCCAGCCCTCTGATCTCCATCCGTTCCTTGGAGTCTAAGATGGGATCTTCCGCACCATACGTGATGCGGAGCACATCCCGGTGGCACGATGCTGCGTATAAGACAGCATATAATTGCATCCTGTCCTCCATCGGAAAAGCCCATGACCGATACCCATTTCCAGTGTAGTCCACGGGCCGAAAATGCGGCCAGATTGTAGTCGCGGCAAAATCCAGCAGCTCGGTTGCTTTGAGCTTAGCGGCAGTAGCATCCATGGGTAGAAAGGGATTCGAGCGATATGCGCCGAGCAATGTAGGGTTGGGATAACTCCGCAGCTGGCCGTGGGACCCATCTGGAGACGGTTGCTGGAGCCGTCCGCACGTCAAGCAACAATTCAATTGGGCCGGAAGGAGCCGAGGCCGTTGGTCGGTGTTCCTGGGATCATTGATCAATACGGGGAGCCGAGAGCCGTCAACCGTCAGCAAATCAGGATATGGTTTCTTCAAACCCTCGCCGGCTGCTGTCGAGCGGCATGTGCATTGGTCGATGCTCTTGTCTTCCCGCCTTGAAGCTAACATTGAATCCAACTTGTTCGCCGCATCCTGCCATCTTTGCGATCGTTTCTGGGCGAGCGCCTGTCTCACGAGAGTTGACCGCAGACGGCTGGCTTCCTTCTTGAGGACGGGGCCCCCGACGAATACGAACTGTTGTTGGGAGGCATCTGCTGACTGCTGAATCATCGCTACGGATGTAGCGTTTTGTAGATACGGCTGGTTTCACGCGGGTCTTGACGGGATGAGTAAGGCTGACCTCAGACGCGAAAGAATGGGGATCAGATCAGCGGAATGTGCGGCTATCCAGAGTTTGTTAGTGGTCTTGGCAATTAACCAAACTCGCCAGTTAACTACTGTTTTCCAATACGGAGTTACCAAGGCCATCTATGTGTGTCCGGACATTCAAGACCCAATCTGCCTGTTACGATCCAGCTGGACAAATGGGACCTGCACAATTCTAAGCAACTGTATCCCTATCTGCTCAGATCTGGCTAACCACTACACCTACTATTAAATCATCCACATACTGATTAAAAGAGTTACTGGAAGAGCTTCACTAATGAAGTAGTGGAATATTACGCAACCTTGATACCAAATGATAATTACTAACTATTCAACAAGTCCAGAAATAGAATAAAGAATCTGAGAAGTGATTACTTAAGGGAAATATTCACAACTGATATGCTTTGATAAGTGGGTATGGCTTTCTACCTAGACGCATCGACTAGACGATGCCTCCGTGGGTCAATCTCTTTTCTCGCCTCCAGCTTAATGATACTTGACTAGACTCAATGCTTAGATTGTTATCTCTCTTGATTGCAGAATTCAATTGTTAACTAAGATAAATAATACAAGCAGGAGGAAACGTGTTTCGTTTAGATGACGTAATCAAATTGAAGCGGTCCAACATCTTTTGTTTTTGTTCTTTTCCTCTTGTCTTTCCCTTTCCTTTCCGTAGAAACCATCCAACGTCTATTTTGCATCAAATGTCAGAGTAATAAGCTAGCATGACACCGAAAAAATAGCCAAATAAGGTTCGGGACCTACGGCTTGTTGCTACAACGGACCCTCAATTATTTCAACAATCACAATAAAGAATATGAAGCGCAAATCTGCTCCAAACTTATCCGATACAGGGGCAAAAAGGCCTCCCAGACAAGATCCAGTGTCCTGCGAATCTTGCCGGCGGAAGAAGCTCAAATGCAATCGTCAGCGACCATGCAGCAGCTGTGTTACCCGAAGACTGTCCTGCAGCTATGGTATATCGCTGGACAGGATCGAACCTGCGATAGACGAAGTAGGAAATGCAAGCCACACTAACACTGCTCCATCAATTCAAGGTATTGAAGACCAGTCGAACGAGGCTGGCGCCATTACTGCTCCTTCTATCACGAATCCTCGACCAACGCGAACGAGTAATGAATCGGTCAAAACAGCGGACTGGCTAGAAAACATCGTCATGTCAGATCGAGTTCCAACTGTAGCTTCGAGGCATCTGCAGGACGAAGTGAGCCAGTTTGAAGCCGCTCATGGCCCACTCAGGGACAATGGAGATTCATGCCTCGGTGAAGTGGTCCCAGATTTCTTTCGGCATCGGTTGGCATCGAGTGAAAATCCGATGACGGTCGATTTTGTGTTTTACCTTCCAAAGATGTCGGAAACAATGGCATTGTTCAGATACTATTGTCAATACATCGATTATCTGTATCATGTCATCATTCCGTCGCGCGTGGAAGATCAAATCAATTGCATCTACCACTGCATCGACAAAGGCTTACCGGTCAATTTAGCCCAATTACCGCTATTGTTCAGCATCTTGGCCAGCTCTGTTTATTTCCAGTATTCCAATGGTCTGTCTACCTTTGCAGAGAGATGTAGCCGCGAATTCATTTTCTTAACCGGTGCCGCATTGATAAGGAGCAATTACATTGCATGTCCTACCCTTGAGGGACTACAGGCGTCGCTCATTATCATGCACTATCTGCCTAATCCAAGTTTCCACTCATCGGTCTGCTCACTGTTTCTACACGCGACGATCATTGGTCAGGCAAAAAGTCTCATGCTGCATTGCATTGACTCGTCCCGTTGCCGAGAAGAAAGGGAAGCGAATGGATTCGACGCACTTGAGCTTGAACTAAAGAGACGACTGTGGTGGGATATAGCGAGTTTTGATTGGTACGCTTTCGCCATGCGACGGGATAGAATCGGGCTAATTCTTTCTGCAGGCTGTTAGGTTTCTTGAGCGGTCCCCAGGAGTGGACATATTTGATTAACCCCCAGCTCATGAATGTCCGAGAACCATTGAATATCGATGATGAAGACATCAAGGGCAGAGCAGCCGCCACACCATCGCCAATGTCAGAGCCAACGCAGATGTCCTACACTCTTCAGCGACTTAACCTGGCAGTCGTATGTCGCGAAATAGTGGACATGACGGCCTACGAACACATGCGTGGAATCGACGTAAGCTACGACAAAATTCTCGAATTGGACCGCAAGCTGCATCAAGCGTACAACAATCTTCCGGAATTCTATCGGCTCGATAATGTCTCCAGGCGTCGGTTCGCACCCCTCTATCGTAGCCAGCCGACAATTGCATGGCAGAGGTGTCTTTTGCAGCAAGCTTATCATTCGCGTTTCTGCCGGCTGCACCGTCTGTACTTTATCCGGGGAGCGCGAGAGCCCGCGTATTCGTATTCACATGTAATCTGCCTTCAGTCTGCGCGTAAAGTGCTGGAGATCAAGAGAATCATGGACGAGGACGAACCAAAGTTCATGCCGCCAACATCCGCTGTCTGGTCTGTGATGCATCACGTCTTCATGGCTGCAGTGATTCTTTTGATGGATGTGTGCTTCAACTGGGATGACCTTCTGGCTGATAAGAGGAAGCAAGAGGTGCTTGATGCGTGTCGTATGCTCACCAGGGCTCAACGAACATCGTCCTTGGTTAGCCAGGGTATTCAGGCCATGATGGACGTGCTGCAAAAGCACTGGAAAAGTGGCAAGCAGTCCACCGATGGACAGCCTTCGAATTTACCATCATCGCCTGCCTTGGCTGCTACCGCTGTTGCAGAGCCAGCGCAAATCGTTTCTTATCAAAACTCGGCAAACGCGATTGATAAGAAAGATGATTCGTCCGCAGACCCTAGTTTTGGCATTGATCAAAATGAGAGTCAAGAGCGGCCACTCGAAGATATATGGACGGAGATGCTTGACAGTGGCGGGGACTTGAATTTTGGTACACCAGACTGGACGGACTTGTTGACCGAATTGACAAATGCCACGCTGCCGTGTAGTTGATACAGCTACCATGGATACACTTATTCTAGGAACATGAACCATCGGATACCGTACCTGACTCCCTTTTGGGCGATGATGTATCTATTACGATCCGGTCGCCGCCATCATATCAACTCAGAAATCGCAGGAAAGACATCTCAACCGTCCAAGTTGTGAAAACTACAATAAGCGCGGTCAGAGCAGCAGAGGATGTCACAAGATTCGAACAGCCTCCCCACCACCAAACGGTACATCACCACCCACAGCACCGAGGGCGAGTCGGTCTTCATCTCCCACTCTCAAATCCCAGAATACATCCCTTCAAAACCGATCAGCGACGATGGGGATATCGCTCTTCTCTACGCAACAGTATCCAATCCTGTTTCTGTGGACGACGAAACTGACGTCCAGGCTTACGATGAGTACCTCCATACCTCGCCTGGGCTGACGACTTCGCTTGGCACGGTCCTACGAACGATCGATCTGCGTCCGGGAAAGACGACTCCCATGCACCGAACGGTTAGCGTTGACTACGGAGTGGTTCTGGAGGGAGTGGTCGACTTGATCCTGGATTCTGGGCAGAGTCGGACATTGCGGCGTGGGGATGTGAGTATCCAGCGAGGAACGGCACATTCGTATAGGAACCGGAGTGATACGGAGTGGTGTCGGATGTTGTTTGTCTTCTTGCCGATGCAGAAGTTGACTATCAAGGGTCGAGATTTGGACCAGGAAGTGTATGACGAGCACTATGATCACGAGAGTGGGAGTGAGGATGAATCACAAGGCGAAAATGGGAATGGAAAGAGCTCTTGAGGATGGTGTGTATCATATAACAGATTCGTTCATTGTTTATAAGCTCAAATCGACTGCACCATACATCAAGTACCAATTATCCTATCTTACTCGACGTTGATATCCACCTTGTCCTTGTCTGCCAGCGAAAATCGTCAATTCAAGCCTTCCAGTAGGAATGACAGGGTACAAGGGACTGACAGAAAGCAACATAGTCCTTGATATTCTTCGCCTTGTCGTAGGGCTGGGCGTAGTACCACGCCACATTCGGAAATGTTTTATCTATTGTACGGAGCGTCATTTTTCTAATGTATCGAAAATGATATAATGATTGCAAAAGGTGATACCTCCGACGGTTACCGTGTAGTATGAAGCGTCTCCCTTCCAGGAGCAATGAGTCGACAAGTCCGTTGGAGTGAAAAGCGACTTGTTTACAGCTGATGGTGGGAACTACAGTCATCACATATTAATTATACCCTTTCAAACAAGATTTACTATTGCTAAAATCTTATCTTGATGATCAAAATTACTGACGAAGGGACTTACATAGATATTGCCTTCGACTGTCTCCCAGTTGTCGGACTCGGCGAGAACGGTCCCATCGATAGTTGCTCTGGCTCGAGGCATATTGAGATAGTTTCTGATAAGTTAGTGAGAAAGTCTAGAAAATTCAAGTAGAAGATATGAAGATGATGGACTGCCAAAGCGATGGAACTGACCTGTATTCCCTGGAAATGATCGCAATAAAAGGAAGCAACAAGTGCGGGGAAACAACTGGAAGATGACAAATGATGATCACAAATCCAGTCAGAACAAAACAGACAGACCAAACACAATTCAGCACTCACAGTCTCTCAGACGATCTCTATTATCCATCTTCAAACCTATCTTCATAGGATGATCACTCGTTCCCACCCTTGCCAGGCGGAGGCGATGCGCTCGATCCCGGACTAAGCTCGTAGTCCGAGTCAAAGTTGAATTTCTGGTCGTAGGGCCAGTCCAAGCGCAGTTCCGGCTCGACATCATCACCCCAGACCACTTCCTGGCTGGCTTCTGGCCGCCAGTCTGCCAGGTCGAAGCCTTCCACCTTCTCGAGCATTCTGTCAAGCTGCGAAATGACATTGCTCAACCGCCCGATACAGAGGGGCTTCCTTAATCCCTCAAGAGGGTCACGACTCGAATTATGGTAGAATCTGCGATCGTCTGACAGCAACCGCAACCCCTCCACAATCCTCGACGGCTTGGTCTCTTTATTTGAAGGGGCGTCCATCAACACTTGCATATGAATGCGTATGTGAGGATCGCATTCCCTATGGCAGATGGCTTTGTCATTCTTCTCGCCCTGTTTGAGCGGCGCGATGAGCTTTGACTGTATCAAAGAACTCATATCGCGCATCAGTTCGTGCCGTATCGCCAGGAGATCATCTATTCAGTCTATTAGTCAATATGTCCAAGGTTATGAGGGAAGCAAAAGAAGATGGAAATGGGCACTTACCGAACATGCTCTGGTCAATGAGTGTCCTAGACAAGTCGATATCGACTGCATTGCAATCGACGATTATGGACCGGGTTGCCTTCTTGAATTGCTCTTTGAGGTTGAACACCCACATGATTCCCAGAAGGTAACCCGCAAGCTCTGTACTGTTGCATTGGTCAACAAACATCCTTACGTATTGGATCCAGGGGCGAGCCAGAGTACAAACAGCTGGGAACATATCGAACATGTGGACATACTTGGCAATCTTGTGAAGCAGCTTCACGTTCAGCTCATCCGGGATCCCTTGAAACTTCAAGTGCGCAGCCTTCATGATGATCAGCATGGCATCCGGATCGAGTCTGTCAAAGGCCATCTCGGGCAGTCCGTCCGGCCGGACAGGAAGGGTCTCGAGCCATCTACCACTCAAGCCCTTGAAGTAGATCGACTGGGATTTCAAGATGGTAGTCGAGACTCGCAACTCGACAGGCCTGTTTGCATGCTTCTTGTAAAGCAGAATGAGATCGCCATCCGGGGCGATGTCATGGCGCTCTGGCCTGACCTGGTCAATCTCCATGGTGCTCATGGTGGTTCAGTAAGTCGCTAGCTGTGAAGTTCTCTCGTTGCGCAGTATGGTTAATTAAGGAATTAGGAAGGAACGAGGAATGTTTGATGAGTTCCATCTCGACGAAGTTTCTCATCTCCTTATATAGCCTTCTATATAAAGAGCTTTCCTTATGTTTAAGACAGCTCACTGGTCATTATCAAACGTCTTGCGGGCAGTCCTTGCGTTGCAGACGATGACAAGGTTAGATCAGAGACACCAATGAATAAGAGGCAAATTTACAAAGTAATGTCTTATACTGGTCTCTTATGTAGGCAAATTGCAAAGAATGCTGAAGTCTCATTATTCAGCCAAGTCTCTTGAGCTCTTTGTCAGTCGTTTGGGTGTTTCGAATCAGCTAAAACATCCCATTTTCATTGCTCCACTCGACCAGTGAAAGCAAGAAGTCATCATTGTAGAACATAGATTGAGATAAAGCAGATTGATCAAAGAGCCTCAGTGATCAGTCGCTAATCCCCGGCCATTGTTCTTTGAACGAGCCCTAAGGACTGCTCTTCCCCTTTGGGGAGCCTCGGTGTAATTTATAGTACTGTGATACTGTATCGTTACATATCTCCACTGCGGAAATGATCCCGCCTGACAGTCTTCGTCCCGCCATGGAGGGGTCCTCTGCCTTTTTCTTTTTAAACCTTCTCTCCTTTCGCAATCCTCGATTCTTCAAAAAGAACTCGCTGTAGACTCTCTGTGTCTCAGAGACATTCTGCCTTCGTCTCTGTCAGTCAGATACTCAACCTCCCCGCTCATTGGCTCATATCCTGCCCTCAACTTGGAACTTTGCTCGGAAGACTCGGAATTTCCTACTGAAACTTCTCTTGCAGCAGCGCAGATGGATCGCGACCAATTCAGGGCCGCTGCGCATGCGGCGATCGACGAAAGTGTGTGGTCTGCATTATGGTTTTCAATTCCGTGCTAAAAATTTCGTTTAATAGTCATCGACTACTTCGACGGTCTTCCCTCCCAGCGTGTTGTTCCGACCATTGAACCAGGCTACCTTCGCCCCTTGATTCCCGAGAATCCTCCGGAAGAACCAGAGCAATGGTCCCAGATCCAGGCAGATATTGAGACAAAAATCAAGCCGGGCCTGACTCACTGGCAATCTCCCAACTTCATGGCTTTCTTTCCGGCCGGTGTGACGTACCCCAGCATCTTGGGTGAGATGTACTCGGCCGCTTTCACCGCCCCCGCTTTCAACTGGCTCTGTTCCCCTGCTTGTACAGAGTTGGAGACGATCGTAATGGATTGGATGGCCAAGGCATTGGGTCTCCCGGAATGCTTCTTGAGCAGCTCGGAAAACAAGGGAGGTGGTGTCATTCAAGTCACTGCTAGTGATGCAGTCGCGACGGTGATGATCGCTGCTCGTGAGAGGAGGGTGCGCGAACAGGCATTAGCCGAGGGTCTCAAGGACGGAACCGTCGAATATGAGGATCGAGTGATGGAGCTGAGACCGAGACTGGTGGCACTGGGTAGTAATCAGGCACATAGCAGCACCGCGAAAGGCGCACTGCTTGCTGGAACGAGGTATCGCAGCGTCACTGCGCGGCTAGAGGACAATATGGAAATGACTGGACCACGGTTACGAGAGGTACTCGAGCAGTGCGACAAGGATGGGCTCACCCCTTACTACATCACGCTTGGCATGGGTACGACCAACACTTGCGCGTTGGATCGCTTTGCGGAGATAAAGGCTGTACTGAAGGAGAAGCCGCACTGGCAGCGAATCTGGGTACATATCGACGCTGCCTACGCCGGTGCTGCGCTTGTTGCGGACGAATGGCAGTATATCGCGAAGGACTTTGCGGAAGGTGTTGACAGTTTCAATATGAACATGCACAAGTGGTTGCTTGTGAACTTTGACGCAAGGTACTACCAAGGAGCTCCTTCGAATATGGGATTGCTAACATGAGTAGCTGTCTATATGTACGCAATCGCTTTGACCTCACAGACGCCCTCGATATTACTCCCGCCTACTTGCGCAACCCCTACTCCGAGACTGGCCGGGTCATCGACTACCGCAACTGGTCCATTTCTCTTGGTCGGCGATTCCGCGCACTGAAGATTTGGTTTGTCATGCGCAGCTATGGGCTCAGCGGCATGAAAGCCTACATTCGCAAGACCATTGGACTCGGTAACATCTTTGCCGACCTGATACGCAGCCGATCGGATCTATTCGAGATCATCACCAAACCTGCATTCTGCTTGACTGTCTTCCGAATCAAGAGCCCCAAGCTTCAACCAAATCATGAGTCCTCGGTGCCTCAGATTGACGACGCTTCAAACGCCATAACTAAGGAGGTATACGAGCTCGTCAATTCCCGGGGTGAGATTTTCATCACCTCGTCTGTCATTGCAGGTGTATACGCCATCAGGGTGGTAAGCGCCAACCCTGCAGCCGAGGAGAAGTACCTCCGGCGCGCGTTTGAGATTCTGGTTCAAACAACCGAAGAGGTGCTCCACAAGCAGCAGTAATGGCCTGACTGGGTAGTCCGTATTCGCATTACATCACGATCTAACGCCACCAGTAATGTACAACATATAGATCATATATACAGTGGATGTGTCTAACCTTTCATGATGTTGGTTACCTTGCATAGAGTGAATTCTACTCAATGACAATTATTCCGAGTTCCGACGGTCTTCCCTACTAGTGTGTCTTTTGGTCTTCATTTCTGTCGGAACCTCGGACCAGCTCCGAGCGCAATGCCGAGCGATCGCCGCTTCCCCGCATTGATCATTCAAAGGGCGCGATGAGACAGATTCATCAGCATTCAGGGTAACGAAAATACGTACGAGTGAGTTGACACAATTACCATGTCCGTGCAGCTGCCATCGTAAGAAAACCTACTTTGTTGAAACTCAACCCTAACCGGACATGTCGCTGATAAGCCTAGACGAGTGCTAGTGACAGGAGCCACTGGCTTCATTGGGGCCCATGTGGTGGACAGCCTGTTGGCTCGAGGCATCGCCGTGCGCGGGGCCACACGGTCATTGTCCAAGGGCGAGCAGATGGTAGCTGCTCGGCCGGAACATGCCTCCAAGCTTGAGTTTGTTCAAATCGAGGATTTCTCCAAATTGGGGGTGTTTGACCATGCCATGGAAGGAGTTGACGCGGTCATTCACGTTGCCAGTGTATGTCTATCACCCTGCCAATTCTATACAGGCCCATTAACCAATCGCCAGCCATTTACCTATAATACCACAAACAACGAGCAGGAGCTCATCCTCCCCGCCATCAATGGCGTCAAATCAATCCTCGCCGCTTCCGCCAAACCGGGAAGCAGAGTCAAACGAGTGGTACTGACATCCTCGTTCGCCTCTGTCATTGACGTATCCAAGAATCCAGGGCCGGACTTCACCTACACCGGCGCCCACTGGAACCCAATCACGTATGAAGAAAGCGTCGACCCTGCCACCAGCGCCGTAATAGCATACCGAGGCTCCAAGAAGTTCGCCGAGCTCGAAGCCTGGAACTTTATCGAAAGAGAGAAGCCGGCTTTCGACCTCGTCACCCTCTGTCCGCCAATGGTGTTTGGGCCGATCGTACATCCCGTGGCAGGCATTGCGCAGCTGAATGAATCCAACGCTGTTTTGTGGAGTGTCGCGGCCGGCGCTGATCCGCTGCCTGCCGCCAGAGTCTCTGCCTGGATTGACGTGAGGGATCTCGCTGAGGTGCACGTCCAGGCATTATTGAGACCAGAAGCTGGTGGGAAGAGATACGTCCCTGCGTCCGGGGAGCCGTTTTGCTACGAATATGCGGCAGATATCATCAAGGAGAAGTTCGAGTGGGCGCGGGAAACAGTGACCACGAACTATGAGGCTGGGAAGAGGCCCGGGCCGACGTACAAGCTGGACGGAGTGGCAGTGACTAGAGAGCTGGGAGTGAAATACCGCAGCTTTGAGCAGACGGTCGAAGAGCTCGTTAGACAGGTGAAGGAGACGATAGCATAGTAGCCCCCACAAGCATAAATACAAGACGTCGAATTCTGTTCTCAACTATCTACAATCGCATCAACCTCCACCTCAACCATCATATCCCCGTTCACAAACCCATTCTGCACAACAATCATCGTCGCCACAGCCCCAACCCCATTGCCCTGCTGCTTCCCCAGCACCTCCCGGAACCCCTCACCGACAGCCATGCAATCCTCCGAGCGCGCAACGAACATCTTGACACGTACAATGCTGCTCGCTCCTTCGCCCCCGAGCGCTTTAACCGCCTTGACACTTTCGGTCAACGCGACGATGGTCTGCTGCTTTGCGTCGCCGGGGAATAAGATCCGGGGAGCGGAGGCGGGGGATTCAGGGTCTACGGCTGTAGTTCCGGCGACGAAGATCTGGTTGCCGTGGCGGACGGCGCGGTAGTAGCCGATTATGCCTTCGTAGGGGGAGGACGTTGCGTAGAATTGTTTCTTGCCGTCGGGAGAAGTCGTCACGGTGGAGGACATGGTGGATGGTTTGATTTAAATAGCAAAAATAAAGTCGATTGTCGACGTGATAAGGATTTTCTCAGTCTTTATATATATCGTTAGTCGTGTTCGTGTTGCTGCAGAATGAGTCATAAAAAGCTGGTTTCGACCTCCACTAGCTTTGTGGCTTCGGAGCATGCCAGAACGATTGGTCGCATTCTGCATTAACTCGAGGGTCATTACATGAGGTCAATTATAAACATGCTAATGCAACAAGCTATAGTACATCGGGTATCCGACAACATCAATAATACAATAACCCTAGCATCAGTTCATCTCTCCAAAAACCACTCAAAAACACTCCGAAACACCTCCTTCCCCCCATCCTCAATAACATCCCCATGACACGGAATGACACGGTCAAAATCCCAGGCGTATATCCTCCTCACCGACTCCGCAAACGACGCCCGATCCTGCTTCGACAACACATACCACGCAAACCGGCGATGCCCCGTCGGCGGGCTCGCCCTAGCCTGCAGCAACGGCATAAACACCCGACTCAGCAGCCCCGCTGTCGGTGACTCCTCCGAGCGCGCATACTGTTCCTCACAGGGCAGATTAAACAGCAGATCCGCCTCGATGAGTGTCCGCGATGGTTTATGGCAGAGGACGATCTCGCGGTTGCCGTGGCCGTCCATGTACTCGACCTCGAAATCCGCGTGGAACTCGTCCGAGATGCTGAGCGAGTGTTTGCCGTCCTTGGTGAAGATATGGTCGAAGGTGGGGTCCTCGCTGTAGGACGGTGAGGTTTGGCGTTTCTCGTAGAGGCCTTCTGGGGCGAGGATTTGGGCGTTGGGGAAGGCGCGCTTCCAGGTGGTGATGTGTAGGTGGTGCTCGATGTCTGGGGCGATGATATATTTGATTTTCCCGCCTTCGGAGGCAATGACGTCTTGGACTTCGGGGGTTAAGGCTACTGGGGAGATGATTGCCAGGGAGCCGGTGCGTAGTTTTACTGGGATCTGTTAGTGGTGGGATCCGTAGAGGGTATATAAGTGTGTTACCTAGTGTGCCTCGGCCTCCGAATTTCAAGAGCCCGAATCTGGAGAAGGGGACGCTGAATGTGGTGATTTCTGGAGTGACTTTGCGGATTACCATCACCCTCGAGGGGTCCCCGGGGAAAAGCTTTGATGACATATTGAATCGTGGTGCGTGACAAAATGAAACAAAACAGGATATGGATGATTTTGCGTATGTTTGAGAGTTCTGTGGGAACCAACGTACTTATATTGCTACATCGGGATGCCGAGGTAGCTATACAAAAGTGTACAGAGAAGTAATAGCGACGGTCTAGACCCGCGGACAAACTGAAACGCTTAGAGAGTGCTGATGTCATTACTGTTGTTGATTTCCGGAATTTGTCATCTAGGAAGATATAACTATCCACTGCCTGTCACAGCACAGCATCCTCTACATTATTTTAATACTGCCCCATAATGCAATGAATATGTACATAGCCACTAACATAAATTTAATTCTAGGGTCCACTTCACATGTGCATCCTTCAGATTAGTAAAGCCAAAAAAGAAGAATAGAGAGAATGTTCTGATTTATAAATAGGTAGAAAACTTGCTGAAGATTATTATTAAAATCATTAAGAATAGATATGAAACTATTAATGATTATAGACTCTAGCAAACTTGGAAAGGAGTGGTTTTATTAGCAGGTATAGCAGTATATAACTGCTCTCCATTCTTCTTGAAGCCAGTAATGAATTGCTTAGTTAGCAATCCCGGAGCAGCTCTTGCTTGCTCACTGTAATACACTGTATACACATGAATGGCATGGGCTCTCTAAAGTGTATATAAACTAATCCTTCTGCAGATCTATGATACAACCCTTTGACTTATGAGGACGTCAGCAAGACAAGGGCTGATAATCTTCTTAGCCATTACCTCATGCTATGTTTAACACTAATGGGTTTCCAGCTGCACTTAGAGAAAGGTGTTTTAAGGGCCATTGATAATAAATAATCAAAGGTATTCTACATTCATTTAGAACATAAATAAAGGCTACTTCTATAGTTAATGTCCGTCTCATTTCGCATGTGTCTTCAGTGTTACTATTTTGATCTACTCTATTTGCTTATTTCGCTTACACGGTTCTTCTAGATTCAGAACACGTAGCAATCACTGAAGCTGCGACTTATCCACGAGCCAAGACACTGGAAAAGCAAGACCTAGCAAATTTGAGACAAATATAGAAACAGTCCAAGTAGTCAGACCTGCTCATGCTCGCTACTATACTCTGGACCAAGCATGAAGCATTCTTTGTAATATAGACCTTGTCATTGACGTGACTTCCTCTTACACAGCCTCAGCAGATACCCCCTGATGATGGGCGTTGGCGCGTCTGGGTTTCGCATTGTTTGACTGAGCCAGAGTCTTTTATCTCAATGATGGCCTCACAATCCGAAGCGAGCTTCTCTCGTCGCTGATTGTTGTTGTTCCTATGATTGATTGCATCGTCCATGATTTGCAGGATGCTTGGTTGCAGTTCCCGGATTAATTTCTGCTTGGCCTTGAACTCAGTGTCCCAAGAGCCGTCTCCATTGCGATGGTGCGGAATAAGATCCCACTTCACTAGGCTGTTTTCTTCTTCGTTGGATAGATCCAGCCACGCATAAAGATCCATACGTCTGGCGGAGCGCTCGTCCTCCAAGGCAGGGTTATTAGAGCTCCCGCGAAGTGCCCAGGACTTCGGCGATAGCTGTCTAAACTCAAAGTCGGCAGGCCATTCAAAGACTGTTGCCTTCAAACGGGATCCGATCAAGCAGGTGTACGCTCTTCTCACTACATTCCCGTCCGAGTCGCGCCGCCGCCTAAGATCCACAACATCGTCGCATCCCCAGCCGTGGCAGAGCAAGATGGAAGATCCGATGACTAAAACGACGGTATAGATCTGCGTCGCTAGACAGGCCATGCCTAGAGCGACAACATGGACCGCAAACGCGGCCCAGCTAATCCACTGGGCACACTCATAGCCCTTGGCTGGAGTCACCTGGGGGTTCCGCGCGAAGACCGGAACAATCAACTCCGACGGTATGAACATGGTCACCACCTTGGAGTTGGGGGTCACCACGATGGTCTTTGAACTTTTCGCGGCGGCGGATGGCGCCAGACGCAATATCGAGCGATCGATCGCTCGGCGGTTGAGGTGGATCATGTACGCTCGGCCCATAACCATCACGACTAGTGCCAGGGCGTTCGCGAGGCCATAGAAATCACCAGAGAGGATTGTCAACGCGAGGGGGAACCCCAGCAGAACGGCGGCGAGGAGGGCCGCGAGAGCAGTCTCGTGAATTCTCTGCCTGGGCGTCGAGATAACCTCCCAGTTTACAATGCTCCGAGTGGTCTCGAACTTCTGGCATTGGACCCAGCGGGTAAACCAGGCGGCCAGCTCATGGGTGTAAACCCCCTTGGTGATGTTATACAAATGGAAGGACTGGTTTGGTATCCGAAAACGGTCGCCGGCGATAATGAATCCGGCGAGGAAGGGCATATATTCAGTGAATTTGCTTTGTGATAGACGGCCGACCCACACATTGATGTCCTCGGCGCCTAGGAGTGTAATAAGACCAAGGGCGTCAATGCGGAACGGCTGCCAGTAGCGCACTGAAGCCCATGGATATTGCATTTTCCTTTCATGGGTGACCAGATTTTGAAGGAACGGAGACAAGCGAAAGATACTGAATGGGGCTGGGAATTAGAAATATATAGGAAGCGGAGATATTGTCATGCACCATGAAGCTGGGTTACACGGACCGCCAGCACATTTCGTACTCCGCAGTGCGCATTGCAGAACCGGGCTTAGGCGGTTGGAAAGCCCTCTGACCAATTATCACGACACGACATATAAGAGCATTCAATGGTATCTCAATGACATGGTAATACACTCCGTCCAAACGACGTGTCGGCGGTGGCTTTGAGAGTACGGACGATAGCTGAGTAACCCTGAGGAGGCGAAGCAATGAGTATGAGGCTCGTAAAAGACGTCAAGTTGATAGGCAACACGTGTCCCGCTTTCAAGTTTCCCCCCGGTTTAAATAAGTAATCAATTCTCGCGCACTTTGGAACAGCGCTTGTTGCCCACTAAGATGACACGAGTCATGTCCTCAAGCATGCTTGAGGCTTACTGTGTCGATCCAGCGGCTCTGTTTACCATTCCAGAGCATGACTTTCTGCATCTAATCTACCGAAATTTCACAGATGAAATTGACCGCCTGAAGCGAGCATATTCTATCCGAGGCTCGTCAGTCAATGTCTCTTCCACACCATCCCCGTCTCAGATACTTTTGGGATCAGATTATGACGAAGTCAACCGCACCCTGGTCAGTGTTCTCGCGCTGCGGTGGATCCATAACGGACAATACGAATCGTTCGTGGGAAACCAGCCGGCTGCGATGAAGTTATCTCACCGGTCATTTACATGGATCCAAGATCTCTACCGAGAATTAATGCAGCACGGGGGTCTTCTTGCCCTCATCATTTCTATCGTGATCAACGATCTAGGAAAGGACCCGTTTCTAGCCCATGACTATTTCCGTTTAACCGGCCATGATATTTCTGGACTCAGTCATGACCTGATCCTGCTGAAGGCAGTCCAAGTCGGTCTTGTCGGCTGTCTTGACCGACTGTCGCACGATGATAAGGCTGATGTATTACGCGGCTTAGAGCTGGGTGCGTCTTTGAATTTCGGGCAGCTCGCACAGGCTGAAAACAGCCCCGCCTCCCTGTCAAAGCTGATGGACATGAAATGCCACCGCCGGGCATTTGACCTGCATTTCATGGAGCAGATCCTGGACGTCGCTGGTGCAGCGGGCCACATAGACTGGACCTGCGCCCAGAAACTGACCCAACCAATCTTTGACGCCTATCTCAGCGCTTATACCTCCTGCATCAGAATTACTTCAGGGGAACTCACGTTACGGGGCGGGTACGATCTCGTCCTGATCCAACGGGCTAACGCACTCCACGAACAGGGGTTCCGACCGTTAGATGTTCGGGCGCCAGAGGACCGAGCTCTCATGCGGCTTCTATGCATGGGAGGCGTGACGGACCTCCCGACCGCACAATTGTATGAGACGGCGTGGGCGTCTCTCGAGGCCTCTTTGCAATTGCCGCTCCTCCATGCGCTCAACCGCGATGGTTCGGTGACCGTACCGGCCGTGCAACCCACTTATGCACCGGCCCTGTTCACCTCCGCTCTCGCATCAATCAAGCAAGGAGACCAAGGGGAAAAACAGAAGCTCTTGACCGGGTTATTCGGGTATCTCTCGCGGGTAATGACCTTAACCGAGCCTCTTGACGACCCCTCACCTGTCGTGGAGCGAAGTCTCCTGTGGGTGGTGAAGGATTATGTGGAGAGTGGTCTGCTTCGGGACGACCCGGGCATCTTGGGCCGTCTCGAGGTTCGGTAGGCCGTGGAGGCTGAAGTGAGGCAATTTATGCAGTGGTATACCTCTTATGACTATTTGATATTGTTGGGAATGAGCCTGGCCTACTGTGACGCGGGAACAATCACACCTTAGCACCGTCATCTGAGGAATCTCGGACTTTCTCGTCGCTTGTAATGGGAGGCTATCTTTTTGCGTTAGCTGATCGCTAAAGCTGCAGCACGCCCTCAACATCACATGGACGGTGCTCCCGCGTCCTGCTTGATTCTGCTCTACTGCGTTCGTATGCATGTCCGATCCATTGTTGCGCATGACCCAAGCCTCGCCGAAATTATCACCACCGGATTCGTCATTGCCTCTCCTAAAGGGAAGCGCGAGTTCACCTTTACTATTTTCGCAGATGATGCCCTTAACTGGAGCATTGAAAAGACACATGTTATATGTGGATATCCAACGATTCAACCCATCCTATACGATGCCAAAGTCCTGCCACTTGGCACCCACATCTGCATTGCTGCGAACAAATTCGCCATTCATTACACCGTGTACATCTGAGAGGCAAGGTTAGTATTAAATACTATCTGTGGGGTGTTGTCTGAAACTCACAAGAGTCTGAGACGAGGTGGTAAAGGCCGTCCCGCCTCTGTCTAAGCACATACGGGTAGCTGCCTCCCTTAACGATACATACGAGGTCCCCCTCTTGGACAGCGTACCCGCCGAAGCCAACGTGTCCTGAATCTAACGAGATGAGATGGAATCTTTCTTCTATGATTGGTTCTCCTGCGGCGTTTGTGAGCCTCTGAGGCTTAAGGATGGCGTTGATTCCACCCCAACTTGAAGGCTCGGAGGATCCGTATCGGTATGTTCCTATCTCATCGGTAGCAAGCTCTGGATAGCCATGGCCATAAAGACCTAGGCGCCGCAAATTGTCCTCCAAGCTGTTCTCTGGAAGACGAAGTATCCTTCTGCCGACCATCCCGGAGAATGACTCACGGTCCATGATCTCGCACGTCCGGATCCAAGCTACTGGCCAGGGGCCACCAGCAATGTACTCCCGTTGATGTCCTGGGGGTGTGAGGCGCAGCGTCTCCCAGTCAGTGTCGAGCTCTTGCTGCAATCTGACCTGGTCAACAGAGTTGCGGGGATCTTTTGTCCGGAACACTTTCTTGATTCTCCCAACCTGTACACCAACAACGTGAAGGATTTTGGAATCATCGGAGAACTCTATGTGCGCCTTGAGACCGTCGTATGCATTGAACGCAAGTTGCGGGGACACCACAAAATCCTCGAGATTAAACGTCGTAGATCCCAGACCCCATGGACGAAGACGCCAATCAGGAACCCAACTAGGCCAATAGTACAAGGGCTCAATAGACACGTCCGTGTCGGCTTTTCTTAATTCGTGGCGTCTGCGAGAGAAAAGCGTGTGTGACAGCAATTTCAGGTCCCTGTAATAGGTAATGATCGCTATAGCAGCGTCGTGATAGACTTCTCTAATTGTCTTCTTGTAGCTCAGGTGAAGGATGGGTGCGTTTCGCTGGGCAAGCATACAAGCAGTGTACATAATGTCGCGTGCATCACTATGCTCACGAGGATGAAGTAGCCACAGGCAGTATAGCAGATAGTCCTTCGCCCTGCCTATTGCAGGCGACGGCTGATCATCGTGCCTGTGCCATTCTCGCAGCATAGATATGTCGTACACGTTCTGAACGAGAGGGGAAAGGAGCTGAAATGCAGCAGTTTGGCGAATTTCGGAGCTCGGAGGAGTTTGATAGACGTACGCATGGAGCACTTTGATCGCTTTGCCGAACACCTCCCATTCGACCATCGCTGTCTTCGTGTGAAGCCAGCAGAGATGAGACCGTCAGATAGTGAAGCCGGAGAGGTGTTTTGTGCGATCAACGACCTGTTCGGAAGAGCATACTTCCAGCGAGCCTGGATTGTGCAAGAGATAATTCTTTCTCGAAAAGCTACGCTTGTTTGCGGGCAGCATGAAGGAGATTTGGAGTCCTTCTGGCATGTGTTCGGCCTGGACCGACTCCAACGTGCATGGATGCAGTATCTCCAACCTACATGTATGCAGAACTTTTACCTGGACGACTTCCATTTTTTTGAAGCGCAGAAGAATGTACAGAAGATTTTCACGTGGGCACGTTCCATGCAAACACTGTCTTATCTGTCCCATCTGTCCCGTTCGACTTTTGAAGGGCACACAGTCTTTAACCAAATGGCTTACATTCGAAGCAGCGGGCGCAACGGCAGGCTCGGACTAATTGATATTGGACATTTACTGAACAACTTTCGGAAGCAAAAGTCAACAGACCCGCGGGACCAAATATTCAGCTTGGTGGGTCTCCTGCAGAGGTTCTCCAAGCGGCCGGGTGTGCTGCAATGGGCTGAAAACTGCGTAGATTACAGCCTTGGTGTCCGAGACATTTATCTGAGTACTGCCCAACATATTGCAGAGAATAACCACGAGAGAGACAGGGGAGATACCACGTCATTCGGGGGAAGCTGCCACATCCTAAGTTTCTTCGAGCAGACTATAGGACCGCCCCCAGAACAGTTGGATTTACCTACATGGGTCCCTAATTGGTCAGCTGAGAGAGAAAGTACTGTGTTTAATACAAGAAGAATTGACGAGACAGCCAGCCTGATCCCATATGATGCTCGGGTACAGGGAGATTCCCTCGTGGTATCTGGGTGCATCGTGGACAAAGTCACGTTCTGCTCGGACATCCTTGGATGCAACGAACAGATGTTTCAGGAAGTCGATCTGTGCTACATGTTAACCGAGCGAGAACGCAAAAAGAAGACTCCCAGCGTCTATGGTGCATTTAAGGCCCAATTCGAGGGATTTTGGCGTACCATTATAGCGGACAACCCAATCGGCACCAAGCCATACACTGACCACACCCACCACTTTCAGGAGCAGGACGCAGTAAGCGAATGGCTCGCTCAATGCCAACACAACTATCAACAAGTCCGCTGTACTTGGTCAGACGAGCTGGAAAGTCGTCCGATTCTTGGCCCGACACTCGCTCGGGTCCAGGGTCATGATGAGGGCCACGCACCATCAGCCGAAGATGGCAAAGTACAGACACTCCTGCGGCGCTTGGACAAGAATCGATTGTTGGAACTCCTGGAACTGGATGAGCCACGTTGGGGGTCTCTGGAGGCGCGCATGGAAATGTCCAAGCACATTCTCATAAAAACAGAACAAGGTTACTTTGGATTAGCACCTCCAAGCGTCCAGATCGGAGACACCGTGGCCCTTCTTGCTGCATGCAGTCACCCCTGGTACCTTCGTCGCCAGGACCAGCATTATACTATTGTGGGCAAAGCTTGGGTACATGGTTTGATGTACAAAAACGATTCCTTTTACCAAAGTGACAGTTTTCGGAAGAATCGTACCCAAGTTGAATTGCGATAACGAGCTTTCTAGACTATTTGCATTTTTGTCAAGTTACCCTTCCATTGACACGACTGTATCCCAAGAACTTTCTTTCT
Source organism: Aspergillus lentulus (assembly GCF_010724455.1). The sequence continues at coordinate 87,012 of NW_022983937.1, read as the reverse complement.
AGCTATATCCGATGCTGGCTTCTTTGCAATATCGTTCTTAATGGAGAAATCCGCTTTCCCATCGAACAGCACGCAAGCCGCTTCACCGAATCCCATATCACTAATGCATTCTCTCGGTCATTCATTCGCCCGGGCGACTTTGCCCTGATGAGCCAATCGTCTCAGGCTAGGCTAGTTCATTCAAGCTCATGCTTTGACAGGAATGGCCAAAGCAGTAGCAGATACACTCGGAGAAAACCAGGCGGATTTGCCTACGATACACAATACGTCCCCGGTTTCTCCCGATTTCTCCCATATGCACGACTCTAGGACTGGTGGTTTAAGTTAACATCGGGTACTGATGCTGTACCATTGGTACGTGACTGGGCAAGGTCCATTAGATCAACGAGAATGACAGGACTAAGTGACTCGCTCAAATCATTTTGAAAAATAAGACGATATAGAGCAGAGTGGTTGCCACGACCATCTTGGCATAGACACCGTTCTGTAATGAGATTGAGAAGTATCCTGGTCCTGCCTGAGGCGACGAAACGCAATAGCTCCAACTATGTAAGTCATCACTGGGGCAACTCGGATGTATGAATTGTCTTCATGAGCCATTTGGTCCTTGTGATGACACTTCCGTCACCACATCTGTATCCAGCTAGCATCACGGCATCATCCATTATTCTAAAAGCACACCACACACAAAGGTCAGACCGTAGTACATAAACATGTAAATCTCCACCATTGAAGATTCCAAGCTTGCTGACAGTCTGTTTGCTGCCCCTGGAAATTCTGAAATAAAAGTGGACGGCATTTATCTGGGCACTGAAGAGTGCGCTTGACTATTGCAGGGGCTTGCTTCAAGATATCTCTGGACGCCTCTTCTTCTGCAAAATTGCCAACCTACAGTAAGACACCTTAGCAAGCACTAGTAGGCCTTCCTCAGTGTCCCGTCCCGGTCTGCCTCCAAACTGAGTGTCCGGGGAGGAGTTTGTTGTTTCCCCGCCCAATAGGAGGGAGAGCCTTTGGGCCATGACCGCTTCGAGGATTTCCCCTAGTGTTGAGTATACGATCCGCGCCTGCCTTCCACTAGCTGGGGAAGTATCCCAGATCAACTAATCTCGTGAAAATAGCGGTAATAGCCGCAAACGTGTTGGAGAAACCGAAGAGCTTAAAAAATCCTGATGTCACTGCCGTTGTTGTTTTTTCAGTTTCTGGAATTTGTCATTGAGGAAGATATCCACTGCCTATCACAGCACAGCATTCTGCGCAGTATTCCAATAGTGCAATGACTATATCCAGAACCATCAACATAAATCAGGGGCCATTTCACATGTGCGTCAGCAGAGTCCTCGGCCAAAAAAGGAAAAAGAGAATTCTAATCTATGAGCAGGCGGAAAAATTGCTGAAGAATTATTATTATTAACAATAGGAGAAATTTAAGCTGCTAATGACTGTTCCATATCCCACGCCACTTTAGAGTTTAAACGGAGCAGTTTTGTTAGCAGGCGCAGCGGTATACAACTGCTTTCCGTTCTTCTTGAAGCCAGTAATGACAGCCTGACCTTCGGCACTGATCACCCACTGGGTGAATTGGTCAGCCATCTTCATGTTGCTCGCCTTCTTGCCGACGAGCATGTGTGCGGGATTGAGCAGAGGATCGGCAGGGTCGTCAGTGGCAGCCTTGTAGATGGTGGTCTTGTTGGCAAGCGCCTCGTCAATAGACAGGTAGGTCCCGCGGTCAGTGATGGTGTACTCCTCGAGGAGAATGGCCGCAGTCAAGGCTTGAATGGGATAGGCAATGTACTGATGATACCAGGTGGAGTACTTGGTCGCCCAAGGGACCTAGTGTTTGTCAGTCAAGGTATTTTAAGGTATTCGGATAAGGTGTAGTGGATGACTGACTTGTCCGATTTCGATCCACAGCTGGGAGTCCTTGATGTTGGTGGCTGACTTGTCATAGCGAGTCAGGAAGCGAACAGGAGTGGTGACGTTGGCGGCGTCACCAGCCGATGCAACGGCGTAGATGCTGGAGAACATTGTTTTGATGTCGTCTGCCTTATTGAGTCCGGCCGGGTTGGAGGGTGGTCCAACTAGCAGAAAGTGGTCGCGCCAGGCATACCATGCAGGGCTTTTGGCCACACCCTGCTTGATGGCGATCTCTTCAGCAGCGGGGGTATAGGTGATGCCAACATCGATGGTGTCATCCTTGAGGTAGTTGATGGACTCGGTGGTGTCGCTCTTGTACCAGGCGACTTTGAATGGGTCGGAGCCGTTCTTGACGCTGGACTGGATGAAGGCATCGGCGAGAGCTGTGTATTGACAGAGTCAGTAGGCTAGACATTGACGGATGAGGTGATCCAAGGCGTACCCTTGATCAAGCCACTTTGCCCAGCTCCTCCATTGCCAATCCGGAGCCTAACGCTGCCCCCAGAGTATCCGCCAGTGTAGATGGCGGCCGGGTCGACGGCTAGGGAAGTAGCTGCCAGCAAGGCCAGAGACAGTGCAGATTTGAGCATGATGATCTATCAAAGATTTAAGGGAATGCGGATCAAAATCAACAGATGAGTCGAATGAACGACTGAGGGAGAAAAAGAACGGGACTGGGGAAGCATGGCTCATTTATACTTTGCATTCAAGTTCGCAAACCCTGCATTTGTGTAACTCGTGGATTGGGCAGTTTAATCCACACCCCTGAAGAGAAGAAAGATACGCACAAGGGGGAGGTCTCCATTGCGCTTATCCCAAAAGCACGATGTGTGGGCGAAGTCTAGGTGCTCGGACGAACGCATGATCTCAAGCATTGCTACCTAGTTTCGGCGAAGGTATTGGCGATCCCCCAAGCATTGATCCGAATTGGCTGACAGTGTGAGTATTTACAGGGTAGACTGCATTACCCAGCAAACTCAATCAGGGGCTAGAACTGAAGACACGCTGCATGATCATCTCCGATATCCTCTTTTCTAAGATGTTGTCGCTATGATCATTTCAAGGGGCCATCACAAGCAAAAGCTCTGTCAAAAGTCTTGCTCCTGCCAATCCTCTTTCAAAAAGGAGAATAATAAAATTTAAAAAAGAAAAGAAAAAGAAAAAGAAAAACACTCATTTTCTGAGGATGACTTGTCCATTTGTGCATCCCAGCTGATAAATACGTAGTTGCTTCTGGCTGGACCCTTCACATTCCAGCTGAGCTATTGCTGCCGATCAATGTCAAGTTCCCCACATGGTTTGACGCGATTTATGAGATCACATCATCACCGATCTATTTATCCCCCGGCAGCCGGGCTCTTATTACTATGCAGGCAACTCACTGTCAAGATCCAAATATGGAGTGTTTGGACTACAAATATGATAGTGGAACCATTCAGATCTGCGATATGGTAGCGCCCGAACTCGGGCTGCTCAACTTTACCTATATAACCCCGTAAAGGGGTAGTGTCCGACACTAAGGTAGGTGCACGTTAGCTAAAGGAAGGTCGAAATACATGCTTTGTTGCTTACCATTTAACAGTCCAAGGGACTCACTCCACTTTTGCAAATCTATCACAGTAGGAGATATATCACAAGAGTTTAGATAGGCACTGTGCATCTACACAGTGCCCCTTAAGCTTCTAGATTTATAATTATTCCAATCATATTAATTCCCTTAGTGACTCTTATAAATCTGAATAACTCTAGAGGGGGCTAGGGGGCTAGGTGCCTAGTTAGATCACCTAGTTTACTACCAGAGTTGCATTTGGTCTGAGTTTAGGTGAGTTCAACTGTTAGGAGCTACAGCGGCCTGTAATGCCGCCATACACAACCAACACTGATAGTATGGAGATTCAGAGTATTAATCGACAGATATGTTACTTCTGCCACCTGAACAACTTGTTCCACTTGCTTGATCCAAGGCTAACGATCCTTTATATAGCCTTGCCTGACGACGACCATGTGAACGATGCCCACCCTTTGAAACTCCCTTGTTGACACTTTCTCGTCCCCAGCCAGACTCCGCGTTTACAATGAGAGCAATGGCCTCGATATTGTCTGAATGTTTCAATGGTAAATTCGGCGATCGCTCGATACGGCCAACGAACCACCATGGCCCCAACAAGAAGCGATCCTGACAAGATCCGGAAATATGCCGATGAGGTTGCCGAATCTGATTACGAGCAGGCAGTCAGCATTGATCAGAGAGACAGTGCTTTGGCTGTGGACAAGCGTGTGCAGAATTCCATCGAGGCCAACGTTATCAAATACTGCCTGCCTATACACAGGATGGAGTCATCCTTTCTCGGGTCTGTACGGGTTCCACTGAGGTGCTTTCTTCGAAGACTTTATTGGGCAGCTTCTTCAGCATGCTGCCTGATAGTTCAACTTGGGTGGCCTGTGCGGCAGGCACCGACCTCAAGGACCCAACCGAGGTGTCATCCGTTTGACCGCTCCATGATTTGCCAAATCCTCCACATATATTTCGCCTTCTTTTAGAACCAATTTACTTGGTTTCTCGACTACAGTAAAGATAAGGTGTACGATCAACTGCCACTGCTTTCACTGGTGCTCGTAACCAGACTTCATGGCTATCGATTTCCAATCGGTCGTCCCCATCCTCCGCATCTTTGACATCGTCAAGGCGGACGAGTTCTATCTCGACTATCTCGGCTTCAAGGTCGACTGGGATCATCGGTTCGACGACAACGCGCCACTATATCGGCAGATTTCTAGGGGAAACCTGATCCTTCACCTAAGTGAGCATCACGGGGATGGCAGCCCGGGTGTGCAGGTCCGCATAATGATGAGGGGAATCGCGGAATATCATCGCGAACTAAGTGCCAAAGCGTACCGATATATGAGGCCGGGAATTGAAGAGGGTCCGGCGGCGGGGTCGCAGGAGATGGGCGTCATCGACCCGTTTGGAAACCAGATAAAATTCTGTCAGGACGATGATGAGAAGACGCAAACTTAGGCATGAATACTCGTCACGGCAGTGTCCAGCTGGCTATTCCATGGGCCACCTTTTACGTCTCAAGCAAATGTCTAGGCTCCGCATATTTTAGGAAGTGTTGGCAAAACTCCGCAGTAGAGGCTGTGCCGTTACTGATATGGGCGGCCGCTCGAGGCTCACACCTGGCATGAGCTGAGCAACCAGGCCTAGGATGGCGCTTTCACTAGGCCATGGAGGAAGCAGCGGGATTTATGAGCATAATCTGTGTTAAGAACACTGAGTACAAGTTTCTACCTCCCACATAATCAAGTAGCTGTGGAATGCTTGGCAGGCACATTTGATTTTCTAGAATCCCTGTCCAAATACACCTATTAATTAGCATATCTTCTGGAAGTGTGTAAGTAGAGAGATATAGTATATTACAACCTAGTAGGTCTAAACCCTCCATACTGTTGGCGTTGGCTGCATATAGCAGCGCTGCAGGTCACCATAGCCCCTAACATTAGAAGGCACCTTATAGGAGACTGAACTTGAAAGGCAAAGGGAATGTATATATTTAATCACATATGCGCATGGACGGGATGAGTGAGAGAATATTCTGTTTCATCGTCTAGGCCATTCTAAGCACCCACTAGCGCATCGTCCTCATGATCCGGGGTTAAGTGACCCGGGTAGGGAGCAAGGTACGACAGCTTCTGGGGTAAGGTTTTGTCCAATGCCATGGGATCAATGCGGATATTAAGACTTCGGAGCTGCTGTGGGTTTAATTCAAAATTCATCAACTCCAAGGCCCTTCACGCTGAGTTCCACGTCCCTCAATGCCTTAAGCATCTCGCGGCGGGAGGGAGGTTCCCCAATCTCGGACGTGGAGCAGCAGGCGTGCAACCGAAAAGAGGGGCTGGGTAACTAAAGAGAATTCTATTTGATGAAAAGGCATCAATCTTTGATTAGAAATGGCGACATACTCCGATCAAATTGATGGGGCGAGAAGGATCGAGGAGTTCGGAGTCCGACGTGTTTCTCAGGATTTGTAAGAGGTATATCGGAGTCCGGATAGTTGCTTAGCACGAAGGCTACATCAAATATTTTGGAGTCAAAATTCATTAGGCTGAGCTCCCATCACGTATGAGTATGGAATTCTGTCCCTGGGTCCTACTACATGAGATACCTGGGACTTATTTTTCTATCTACACCCTTTGTACAGAAGCCAATCCCAGGGGTAACAATATCATAGCACATAGGAACCACAGCTTTTCGGCCATCGCCACTCATGGCCATAGCTATTGGATTGGACGTATGGCATACAGCCGATCCTATTCGCTCCTAGCCCTAGCATCATCCCTGCTAAGTGCTATGTTGGCCTGTGCTAGTTACCGGCTTATTGTCTGAACTTGGTCTACGGCGACGGCTCGGCCGGAACTTTTCAATGGGAATAAGAGATCCTAAATTATATCTACTTATACTAAGCCAGGGATGAAAGCTAGCTAAGCCCAGTGCTATTTTAATTGAGTCCTTCATTGGTCTTTGGTGATAGCTTGAGCTATTGCATAAGCCAAGGCGCGGGGGGATGCTTGGCAGTAGGAGGAGAGAAGGTAAGCTCACTAAGAATTATTATTATTTGGTCTTCACGGTGACTGAATGTTGGTCATTTGATGGGGCAATGGATTTGTGAGAGCAGTTCTATTGTCCATGGAGCGATAGGCTTTCATGCACGACGTCTAATAAGCAAGGGGCAGGATTCAGGAATGCTGTCAAGACCTGCTCAAGATGGACTGGATGGAGGTTCAATTGCCACGCTTCTGACTAGCAAATCAGCTCAAGGAGCTGCATATTATTAATATCGTGGCTGGAAAGGGGACATTAGACTATAACGCTAAAGATTAACGTGATATGGACCTTGTCTTTTCCCACCAATCCGCTGCGATACAATTGTGACGAATGCACATCAAGTGCATTGGGCGACTCTTCGCTCTGGTAGATTGCATCAGCACACATTCCTGACCGATCATACGGTCGCAGTACAGGGTACCTATCTGCGAAGTCAACGCAGCCTCCAAACTACGGTGTAAGATGCGTTATGCAAGTACCTTTGACCTTGATTGACCAGGATCTCTAAAAATAGATGGCCACAAGCATCGCTTTGCCTCAGCACGGGACTGATCGCATATGCGTGCTATTTGTTTGGATTTTCAACAAGGATCGCAGAGCACATCCAATGATCGTCTCTGCTTTATCACTCGTTGGTTCTGAGGCGAAATGATAAATCCAGGAACCGAATATGCCGAGGAATATCCGAAAGGATTGTACATCAAAGTGTACTCCACAGTATGCTGCGATAAAGTTGGAATGAGGGAGATGGGATGTCGTGGAAATCGCGATGTGAATTGCCCGGCGCAGCAACGTCATGACCGGCGACTGGACGGTGAGTGGATACGGAGCAAAGTGGAATGATTGTCGGGTGTGAGACTTGCCAAGGTGAAGCCATCGACATCCGAACAAATAAAGGCGATTGTCGAAGTGGGGATGTTGAGGCTGGTCACTTCTCCCCGGAGTGCCCAGACCGATGTTATTACAGAATATTACCAAGCATCGCGGCCTCGACCACTTCCTTAGTGAGAATGAATGTCAGCAGAATACACATCACATACTCTGGGCCTGTCGATTGAGCTGATGATCTTCTTCTTCTTCTTCTTCACAAGCGAAATGACCATTCCCGCCAAGAATGGATCTGCTGCTGCCCGCACCTTCCATTGGAGGATGCACTGTTTGTTTGCGACTGACTAAATGGGGGAATCTGACTCGTTCTCGCCGACTGCTTCTTCTTTGTGACAAACCAAGTGTCAGGACTCAGGAACTAGTGGATAGTTGAAGGATCATCACATCTCCATCAGGCCGTTGGTTCTCCACTGCATCACGTACCTTGCTGCATTTACTACGGAGTAGACCGTTTGACTTGCATAATATCATATCCGCAATATTGATTCGTCTGCTTCCCTGCTTAGTGCTTCTTGGTATTGTTGCATCCCATGTGGTGATCGGCGCCCCCTGCCCGATACTGAAAAGCAGTGGGTTCGATGGATATATAAACAGGCCTCTTGCCCCTCTTCCATCTTTTCCGGTCCCTCTGATGATCAAGCACAACGCCCAATTGGATGCGCTTTCTTCCCCATTTGTCACCGCATAACGGAGACTCATCAAGAATGCGTCTCACGTTTATCCCCGGCCTCATTGGCGTCGCCAATGCGGTATGTCCTTATATGACCGGCGAGCTCAACCGTCGTGATGAGGTATCCGATGGCGACGCTGCCGCAGCCACAGAGCAATTCTTGTCCCAGTATTATCTCAGCGATAATGATACCTTCATGACGTCCGACGTAGGCGGCCCTATCGAAGATCAGAATAGTCTCAGTGCCGGAGAGCGTGGTCCCACCCTGCTCGAAGATTTCATTTTCCGTCAAAAGATCCAGCGCTTCGACCATGAACGGGTACGATACCGAGACTCCTTATCGCTTTCCTGTGATGAACAGAATGATCTGACCGAGTATGCAGGTCCCCGAGCGTGCGGTCCATGCCCGTGGTGCCGGCGCCCATGGAGTCTTCACTTCATATGGCGACTTCTCGAACATCACTGCGGCTTCTTTCCTGGGTAAGGAAGGCAAGCAAACTCCTGTATTTGTCCGCTTCTCGACGGTCGCAGGCAGCAGGGGCAGTTCGGATCTGGCCCGCGATGTTCACGGTTTTGCCACTCGTTTCTATACCGACGAGGGCAATTTCGGTACGTTAGTCAATTCGCACAATTGACATCGTCTTGCTAACCGTTATAGATATTGTTGGAAACAATATCCCTGTATTCTTCATTCAGGATGCTATCCTCTTCCCCGATCTGATCCATGCCGTCAAGCCCAGAGGTGACAATGAGATCCCTCAGGCTGCCAGTGCTCATGACTCTGCCTGGGACTTCTTCAGCCAGCAGCCAAGCACGATGCACACGCTGCTCTGGGCTATGTCTGGGCATGGAATTCCTCGTTCTTTCCGACATGTTGATGGATTCGGTGTGCATACCTTCCGATTCGTGACAGACGATGGTGCATCCAAGCTCGTCAAATTTCACTGGAAGTCTTTGCAGGGCAAGGCCAGCATGGTCTGGGAAGAGGCCCAGCAGACCTCTGGCAAGAATCCCGACTTCATGCGTCAGGATTTGTACGACGCAATTGAGGCTGGCCGCTATCCTGAGTGGGAGGTAAGTTCGTCTTCCGCCGTCCTCCTTTCCCAGTGGTCTGGTAAACATCAGAAAGAGCAACAAGGAGCTAATTTCAAATTCAATCAGCTCGGCGTTCAAATCATGGATGAGGAGGACCAACTGCGGTTTGGTTTTGACCTCTTGGACCCCACCAAGATCGTGCCAGAGGAATTCGTGCCCATCACCAAGTTGGGCAAGATGCAACTGAACCGCAACCCTCGCAACTACTTCGCTGAGACCGAACAAGTTATGGTATGGTGCCATCAGGAAGCCGATACAGAATGAATTTGTAAACTGACTGCCAATAGTTCCAACCAGGTCACATTGTCCGCGGAGTTGACTTCACTGAAGACCCTCTCCTGCAAGGGCGTCTGTTTTCGTACCTGGACACTCAGCTGAACCGTCACGGTGGCCCCAACTTTGAACAACTCCCCATTAACCAGCCTCGCGTTCCCGTCCACAACAACAACCGCGATGGAGCAGGTGAGACTTTTCTAACTTTAACGTCAGTGCTTCCGTCCTAATCTTTTCATTTTCTGCAGGCCAAATGTTCATCCCCCTCAACCCTCACGCGTACTCGCCCAAGACTCCCGTCAACGGTTCCCCCAAACAAGCCAACCAGACCGTCGGCGATGGCTTCTTCACAGCTCCTGGCCGTACCACCAGCGGCAAACTTGTCCGTGCGGTCAGCCCAAGCTTTGCGGATGTCTGGTCTCAGCCGCGTCTCTTCTACAATTCTCTGGTTCCTGCCGAGAAGCAGTTCGTTATTGACGCCATCCGCTTCGAGAACGCAAACGTTAAATCTCCCGTCGTGAAGAACAACGTCATCATTCAATTGAACCGCATCGATAACGACCTTGCACGACGCGTCGCGCGTGCTATTGGTGTCGCCGAACCTGAGCCCGACCCGACCTTCTATCACAACAACAAGACCGCCAATGTCGGCACTTTTGGAACCAAGCTGAAGAAGCTTGATGGCCTCAAGGTCGGCGTCCTGGGTTCTGTCCAGCACCCAGGCTCGGTTGAGGGAGCTTCCACCCTCCGCGACCGCCTGAAGGACGACGGTGTCGACGTGGTTGTTGTCGCAGAGCGTCTGGCCAACGGTGTCGACCAGACGTACTCTGCTTCAGATGCAATCCAATTTGACGCTGTGGTTGTTGCCGCTGGCGCAGAGAGTCTCTTCACGACATCCTCGTTTACCGGTGGGTCGGCCAACGCAACTACTGGTGCAAGCTCTCTGTACCCCACCGGTCGGCCCCTGCAGATTCTTGTTGACGGGTTCCGGTTCGGCAAGACTGTTGGGGCGCTGGGAAGCGGCGCAGCTGCTCTCCGCAACGCGGGGATTGCTACGTCTCGGGACGGCGTGTATGTGGCTCCGTCGGTCACTGATGACTTTGCCAATGGTATTAAGGAGGGGCTCAGCACTTTTAAGTTCTTGGACCGGTTTCCCGTGGATCACTAGGGGCTGGTAGGAGAAAAGGGGGAAATGTAATTAAAGCCTGACTCATTTTAATGACTTTCACTCGGTGACTCGAGAGTTGCTGCTTTCTCTGTCTATACTGTGCTTCTGTACTACTGTAGTACTATCCGTACAAATATCCATCTCCGAATCAAATCCATCTTTTCTTGGAAAGCTCTCACGCTTTCCTCATTAGCTAATACCATTTCACCTGACACTGCCTGAGGCCCAGGTGGCTGGCACCTGACTGACGGGCTAAAGCCGGATATTCGTGTGGGGCGGCCAGAACTCTCCAGAAACTCTCCTTGCTTTGGTTACTTTCTGTACCTACCCATGCACCCCAGGAGCTGATGATGAAAGAGGCTGCTGCTGGCCCCTGTTTCTATCGTCTAAATCGCTCTTTTCGGTCCAGAAAAGTTCCAAACGTTGATGAGGCTTTTTTTTTTTCCGCCGTTCCCACTTCAAGTCCTCCACATTCTCAAGTCCCGGGGACTCGCTGCTCACCGGATTGCCGTGTCTGACGCTCAACTCTAAAGAACGGGCCCGTTTAACCGTCCCGTAGGACGGTGGCTTGCGATTACCCCGCAGAAACAATCTTGCCACTTGCTAGGCTGCGATCAATTCTTATTACAATTTGCCGCCAAGAGCCCAAGTCACGGTAAGCCACCAAAATCTTGGAAATTAGGTTGCGGACAAAGTTTGCTGGATACGATGTTGGGTAGGTTCAGAAAAGTCTGTGCGTCATCCACGCATGGTGATTCCTGAAAAATCTCGGGGTGTTCCTGGGCTGTGACGTGACCAACCCGCGCTGATTCGGGAACATGGGAAGCCGTCCGGGGCGCCCAGTCAGTTCAGTGCGGGGATCGACATTCGGTCTTTCCGGTATCGGATACGAGTGTGGAGAAGAGGGAGGGAAGCAAACCGACCAGCAGCCTTTTTTTCACCTTCCTTTCTCAGTGTGGTGGGCTTCTGCTGTTATTTAAACTGGATGGAACCTGCTCGCGTGGGATTCTGAAGTGCACGCTGACTGGCGAATATCTTTGCAACAGGATCCTTTTTCGGGCTTATTTCACTGCCCTGAGAGGCTATCCAGGATGCTTTCCAAGGTGAGCACACGGTCTGCTCTTTCTACTAATGTCAAGAGAATGTTAGCTTACCAGGATTGACAGAACCTGGCGACGTGGGTGTCACTACTCGCGTGTCTCCCCGCAACGATCGGCTCACCGAACAATAATGACCGGATTGCGAGGAGCTTGAAGAGACACGGCGGTCATGGGCACAAACAGGTTGACACTAATTCGTCGCATGTCTACAAGACTCGATTCCCTGGTGTGACCTGGGATGATGATCACTGGCTGCTCTCGACTACTACCCTGGATCAAGGCCACTACCAATCCCGCGGTTCCATTGCTAATGGTTATCTCGGTATCAACGTTGCAAGTGTCGGCCCATTCTTCGAATTGGACGTTCCAGTTGGCGGCGACGTGATCAACGGCTGGCCCCTGTACTCCAGAAGACAGACCTTTGCGACTATTGCTGGGTTTTTTGACTATCAGCCCACCACAAACGGCTCCAACTTTCCTTGGCTCAATCAGTACGGGGGGGAGAGCGTGATCAGCGGTATCCCACACTGGAGTGGACTGATTCTCGACCTCGGCGATGGCAATTATCTCGATGCTACCGTGGACAACAAGACCATCACTGATTTCCGATCCACGTACGATTTCAAGTCCGGGGTGTTGTCTTGGTCGTACACATGGACTCCACGCTGTAACAAGGGCTCTTTCGACATCACGTACCGGCTATTCGCTCACAAGCTGCATGTCAACCAAGCCGTGGTGGATATGGAGATCACGCCTTCGCAGGGGTCTGAGGCGACAGTGGTCAACGTCATTGATGGGTACTCGGCTGTCCGCACCGATTTCGTGGAATCCGGCCAAGACAATGGAGCTCTCTTTTCGGCTGTGCGGCCCTGGGGAATCTCAAATGTCACGGCCTATGTCTACACGAATTTGACTGCCTCCGCTGGCGTGGATCTGTCTTCCCGAGCTCTGGTCAACGACAAGCCCTATGTCCACAGCAATGAATCATCCGTTGCGCAGGCTGTCAATGTCAAATTCCGTGCGAATGAGACCGTCCGGATCACCAAGTTCGTTGGCGCCGCGTCGTCCGACGCATTCCCTAACCCGCAACAGACGGCTAAGCAAGCCGTGTCTGCGGCAATGGGAGCCGGCTACATGGGATCGCTGCAGTCGCACGTGGCAGAATGGGCTAGTATTCTCTTGGACGGTTCGGTAGACAGCTTTGTCGACCCTGCCACCGGAAAGTTGCCAGATGATGACCACATCCTCAACTCCCAGATCATCGCGGTCGCCAACACTTACTACCTTGTGCAGAACACCGTGGGCAAGAATGCCATCAAGGCTGTTTCCGGAGCTCCAGTCAATGTCAACAGCATCTCCGTCGGTGGTTTGACCTCTGATTCGTATGCGGGTCTGGTTTTCTGGGACGCCGACGTCTGGATGCAGCCAGGTCTGGTGGCATCTCACCCCGAGGCTGCGCAGAGTGTGACCAATTACCGAACAAAGCTGTACCCCCAGGCACTTGAGAATATCAACACTGCCTTTACCAGCTCGAAGAACCAGACCTCCTTCTCCCCTTCGGCAGCCATCTATCCTTGGACAAGTGGTCGCTTCGGTAACTGTACCGGTACTGGTCCTTGCTGGGACTACCAGTATCACCTGAACGGCGATATCGGGCTTTCCCTGATGTATCAATGGGTTGCGAGCGGCGATACCAAGACTTTCCGCGAGCAGCATTTTCCCATCTATGACTCTGTTGCCACTGTGTATTCGAACCTTGTTCAGCGCAATGGTTCGTCCTGGACGCTGACCAATATGACTGATCCGGTACGTCTGACTATGTGGGTGTTGCATACCTCGAAACTAATCAATTTTCTAGGATGAATATGCCAACCACGTTGATGGCGGTGGCTTCACGATGCCTCTTATCTCCGAGACACTCAGCTACGCCAATTCCTTCCGGAAGCAGTTTGGTCTCGAACAGAATGAGACCTGGACGGAAATCTCAGAAAATGTCCTCGTCATCAGGGAGAACGGTGTGACGATGGAGTATACCACCATGAACGGTACTACTGTGGTGAAGCAGGCTGATGTGGTGCTTGTCACCTATCCTTTGGTCTATGACAACAACTATACAGCCCAGTACGCGCTGAATGACCTCGACTATGTGAGATCATCTTGCTCTCCTAATTTTGCACTGACACTGAACGGGACTAACCATTCATGTGCATACAGTATGCCAACAAACAGTCTCCTGATGGTCCTGCTATGACGTGGGCTATCTTTGCAATCACTGCAAATGATGTCTCACCGTCCGGCTGCTCTGCCTATACCTACCATCAGGACTCTTACGACCCGTACATGAGAGCTCCGTTCTACCAACTGTCCGAACAAATGATCGATGACGCCAGTATCAACGGTGGCACTCACCCGGCTTATCCCTTTTTGACAGGACATGGCGGTGCCAACCAGGTCGTCCTCATGGGATACCTGGGACTGCGATTGCTTCCCGACGATGCCATTCATATTGACCCTAACCTACCCCCTCAGGTTTCCAACGTGAAATACCGCACGTTCTACTGGCGCGGATGGCCCATTTCCGCGAGCTCCAACCGCACCCATACGACTATCAGCCGAGCCGCAAACATCGCGCCTCTCGACACAGCAGACTCTCGCTTTGCCAACGCCACCATTTCTGTCTTGGTTGGCGACCCCAGCAACTCAACTGCCTACCGACTTCCAGCCACGGGCCCCCTGGTCGTTCCAAACAGACAGATCGGATTCAACAACACCATCCCTGGAAACATGGTGCAATGTCGCCCTGTGTACTCTCCTCATGACTATGCTCCTGGTCAGTTCCCCATTGCAGCCGTAGACGGGGCAACTTCTACCAAGTGGCGGCCTGCCACCGCCAACATGAGCTCGTTGACCGTGACCCTGGCCGACGTTGAGATCAACTCCAAGGTCTCTGGCTTCCACTTTGACTGGTGGCAAGCCCCTCCCGTCAATGCCACCGTCATCTTCCACGACGAGATGCTTGAGGACCCAGTGGCCGCGGTATCTTCCGCTCACGGGAACTCCCGATACAAGGTCGTCACCACATTGACGAACATCAAGCAATCTCAGCCTTATAACGCCGAGAGCACTGACTACAACGAAGTTGTCATGGCTACTGGTAATACGACCGATGTGAATCTGTCGCAGACTGTGCACACGTCTCGCTACGCCACTCTGCTGATCTCGGGTAATCAGGCAGGCGGCAAGGAAGGTGCTACTGTTGCTGAATGGGCTATCCTGGGTGAGAGTAAGGGATCGTCTAGTGGTCATAGCAACAACAAGAGAAGGCTGGACGTCAGGGCTGCTGCTGCGCTGTCTGGTGGTTTGAATGACCGTCGGTACCGGCAGTTCAATGCTTGAGGATGAGTCGTCAGTCGACGGCAATTGAAGATCCTTGGGCTTTTGCATTGTATTATACATTCCCTTATGATGTACATAATATGATCTGATGCTTGCTAGCTAGCCAACAGGCAGACCTAACACCTTGCTTACTGCTTAGGTCTTATGCAACCGGTCAGCTTCTTGATTCGAGAATCGAAATGAGTATGAAATTCAAGCTCTAGTCTAATCATGTAATGAATGAATTTCATCGAAACTCGTTAGAGTATCGAAGAATGAGATGAAAACACAGCGTGCAACGAAGGTCAAGCGAGCGCGCGTTTGCGCGCCTTAGCCACCTGCATAACTGATGGAGATGCGCTGGTTCCTACTTTGATCAGCATCGACTAACACCATCATCTTGCATCCGTCGCACTGGTGATAGAGAACATTGGCCGTCAGCAACTCAGCTTCTTACCAGTCTTCTTAGTCAAAAGCATATGGCTGATTACATGCAGTCAGCATAGTTCATGAATTGCTTATCCGTAAATCCCCTACTCTGCTCTTCCTTGCTGGCCATACATACCGAGACCCTCACGTTCATTTGATTTCTCGTTTCCAGCATCTAATATAAGTCGAAACGAATGACATCGAGCCGCCATGGATAGATGGTTTCGAAACGGCGATATGCTGACTCTTGCTGACTCCTCTGGCAGTCTTCCAGATTTCCCCATAACACAACCAATGCAGTATGGAAGCAAGCTATAGCATGCTCTGATGCAATTGGCCATATTATTCTACGAGGTGCAGTACCTGGACTTGATTGTGGGATGGGAATGGCAGTGTTTCTTCACTTTTGTGATCAGGCATTGACATGCGCAAGCTATGCCGACGTGGAATCTTTGCGATCCCGACGGCCTTGCGGCACAATCATCTAGCAAAACTATACAAGGTACATATATAAACAGCTTCATTCGCATCCTTCGACAATGATCCTTCGAAAAGTCCCAGTTGTGTCTATATAACAGCTCGCGGCTCCCGCCCGATCGTCCTTGATGACATCCCGGCCTAACTTCCTGGTCATCGTCGCCGATGACCTCGGCTTCAGCGACTGCGGGTGCTTTGGGTCCGAGATTAGTACTCCCAACATCGATGCCTTGGCGTATTCCCCCGGTGGACTGCGGTTCACTTCCTTTCATGTCGCTGCGGCGTGCGCTCCTACGCGGTCCATGCTCATGACCGGCACCGACCACCATCTGACCGGTCTGGGCCAAATGCCTGAGTATATAGCGCTGTCTCGCGCTCACCAAGGCGCCCCAGGCCATGAAGGGTACCTGAATGAGAGGGTGGTGGCATTGCCGGAGCTGCTCAGGGACGGCGGGTACTATACTTTGATGTCGGGGAAATGGCACCTAGGCTTGAAGCGGGAGTACTCGCCGCATGCTCGGGGGTTTGCAAAATCGTATGCTATGCTTTCTGGTGCTGCGAATCATTATGGTGAGATTGTGCAAGTTGTTATGGTCGTCCTGAGCCTGAGGGTTGCTAATAGTCCCAGGCTATGAGCCTGAGTATGATGATATTGTCGCGGGCGTCCATCCCTTCTTCCAGACAACTGTGACAGCCCTCCACATGGAAGACGCTGAGTATTCTACAAAGCTGCCAGAGGACTTTTATTCTTCCAAGACGTACGCCTCGAAAGTCATCGAGTTTCTTTCCGAGCGTCCGGAGTCGGAGAAAGGAAAGCCGTTCTTCGCCTACCTCCCTTTCACTGCTCCGCACTGGCCTCTGCAAGCGCCCAAGTCCTACGTGGACAAGTACCGCGGGAAGTACGATAATGGCCCAGCCGCATTGAGGCTTAAGCGGCTCGAGAGACTAAAGGAACTCGACTTGGTCGCGCCAGACATTGTGCCACACGAAGTCGTAACGGGACCGGGGGACCTTGATTGGGAGACGATGAACGAGGAAGAGCGGGCGAAATCCGCTCGTGCGATGGAAGTCTACGCCGCCATGGTGCAAGTGATGGATGACAATATCGGCCGCGTTGTGGATTATTTGCAACAGTCGGGTGAATACGACAACACCATAATCTGCTTCATGTCGGATAATGGTGCCGAGGGCGCCAGCTACGAGGCATCGCCTCTCGGTGGCAGTGGCATCACCGCACATCTGGAGAAGTACTATGATAATTCGTTGGAAAATATCGGGCGGCCAACCTCCTACGTGTGGTACGGCAGTCACTGGGCCCAAGCAGCTACCGCCCCATCGCGACTCTACAAGATGTTCTCCACAGAGGGTGGTTGCCGTGTGCCTTTGGTCGTGAAGCCGGCGGGCGACCCGGAAGCCCTACATGAGGGTGGTCGCATTATCGATGCCTTTTGTACAGTCATGGACATTGTCCCGACTATTCTGGAGTATGCCGGGCTGCAACATCCGGGAACCACATATCGAGGACGGAAGATCGAGCGCGTTCGTGGTGTCAGTTGGAAGCCGTTCCTGGACACCATAGCGGTCGCTGGCATGGATACTTCCCCTGCCCTGTCATCGATCCACGGCGAAGATTATGTCACAGGCTGGGAAATCGCTGGAAGTGGTGCCCTGCGAAAGGGACGGTACAAGATTACTTATGTTCCTCTCCCTCGGGGCCCGCAGCGGTGGGAGCTCTTTGACATTGTAGAGGATCCTGGAGAGACGCACGATTTGAGCAAGGAGAAGCCTGAAATCTTCAATGAGTTGTTGAGGCTCTGGGCTATCTACGCTGAGGAGGTTGGTGTTGTCGGACTGGCTGGCCGGATACCGGCGAACAACCAAGTGGTTAAAGAAGTCAAGGATGAATTTGAGGATACTGGACGGTGGATGCGTTTTATTGGCAAGGACAATGTGCCGCCTGAGATTCAAGCTCGGCTTCCCAGATGATATTGAGTTATGATTATTAGAAGAATGACAGTTATCAAACCATCTATCTGAAGGCATAAAGGGTGAACATTGACAATCATGATTTCGACGACAGCACGGAATCCCATCCCGAGTTCAGCCCTTGGAGAGTTCGGTTACAGCTGCCGATGGCCAAAAGAGGGAGGCATGAGTACTTCCCCGCATTTTGCGTTAGGGACAGAAGCTCGCGTGACAGGTAAGTTGACTGTGTTGTCGCAGTGTGATTAGTGGACGCTCAGTCCGTGTCTATGTGGCTTGCAGAAGCAATATATACAATGGCTGAAGTCCTCCTTACATACTGATGCCTCACCACCCAACTCTCCTCCGGGCTTCCCGTCGCATCGCTACTGCTGTGTCTCTGGTCCTCTCCATTGCCGATTTATTCTCAATCGCTCTTCGCAACAGGAAATGGAGGCATTCTTCTGTTGTCCCCCAAGCCAGACACTTGAATACTCCAGGTGTGGGTGCCTCCGACTGACCAGTGCTGTTCCCAGCCAACAACTCACAGCTCACTTCATCCGCCATTCCTTGCAACTGGCCAATCTCAAGTGGAATTGTCGGTTGACCGTTATGAATCCTCTGTCTATACAGTGTCGACGCCTTGCGCACGCTTTCCGCGTTATGAGAGGCAACAAACAACCGTACATCCGGAAACTCTGACGCATCATCCGACGCTGTTTTAAGTGGGGACTCTCGTGATAAAAGTCTCTCAACAATATAGTCGTAGCTGTTATCCGTATCAGCCTTAATATCGTGTATGCGGGATCTGATATCGTGCGCAATGTAGGCGCCGCGGACAAGCTTGATCCCCAATGTCCATCCTTCTCTTTGAGCTAGGCAAAGGTGTCGGTGGACGTTCTCGGTCGAGGACTTCAAATATGCCTGGATGGTATTGTAGACGACTATCCTCCCGTTGCGGTTAAACCTTCGCATGAGGTCAATCGTCCAGGCGTCGATCGTCGGCTGGAAGACTTGCTGCTCTGCGTCAATCCAGAGGCGAGAGTTTTGGGATGCTGTGGCCTCGCAGATCTCTTCAATGGCTTGCGCGATAGAAGGGGGCGGAACGAGGTCGCCGCGAGAAAGGGCTTCGACGGCTTTAGGGCCTGCTCCGGTGAATCTGATTCTGTTAGCTAGCTGTCCGTTTGAGTTGGCGCAGATGTCCATCGTGAATTGATCATTACTTGATTCCAAGGAAGTCTCCTGCGCCAATCATCTTCAGTGTTCGTAGGTTTCCTTGTCTCCATTCCTCCACTGCTTGGTCTTGAATTGCTAGTTGACTCTCCTCAACGTGAAAGCTACTGTTGTCGTTTTCGTCCGCCTTCGCAATTGATTCTCTGGCGTATCCAAGGATGACACCCTTGAATCCTAGGCTTTTCATATCCTGGACGGTCTTGCGCACTTCAGCCTCGTTTGTGCCTGCGCAGAAGTGATTGTATATTGTTTTTCGAAGGAGGTAATCTATCAGCGGGTTCTTTGATGGATTGAGGAGGGGAGATTTGGAATCCACAACGTATTTCATCATTGATAAACAAGGGTTCAGTAAGGGAGAGGACATGATGGATGTGAACAAAAGCGAGCGAATAAGGGTTCCTGTTGGCAGCACTGAGAGAGGCGCCTTCTTTGGTGATGGAGATGGCTGTGAAATGATGGCATCTCCAGGTCGTTGTGTGCGATGCGTCGTACCTGATGTTGAAGTTTGACAGCGTAATTGTTTGGCTGCAACCAAGGACACAATGCTGGGTCGCTTTGGCACTAGCAATATCACTGACATCTTGAGGTTTTTCCAACAATGACGCTTCAACCCACAACTACTACATCGTCTCTATGTCGCTATTTATCTTTCATTCTGTTCTCTTTCTCTCACTTCGTACGTGAGGGGTCAAGTCGGCCAGCTAGTTCTAATGCTGTAGATCAATGATGACGGCCTGGTCCCCGATTGGTGTTGAGATGAAAATCACCCAGGAACACTCTGATCACATTTCATGATTCGATTCGTGGTCTTGTACAGATGACCTCGGACTCCCTTCCGACAAAGTCTCGGTTTGAGATTCCGCACTACATTCCAGACACAGTCAAAGCCACTAACAAGTTCCATCGCTATTACAGGTCAGATTCCATCTATGTTCTAGGCAGTTCTTTCTATATCACATGAACTATCAAGGCATTTCCTTTAGATGCCTAGCTCCGTTAATCATCGCTTGTGCGCACGCTCCTCTCACGCCCTCCTTCTCCACCGTCAACAGACCCTGAATTGTACAACCCCGTGGGGAAGAGATACTTTCTCTTAGGATAGCTGGATGCACCCCTTCTCGCAACAAACCAGCCATTCCAATCAAATTTTGTGCTGCCATCTCCAACGCATCTGCTCTTCGGATCCCCTCCGCAACGCAGCCATCCAGAATGCCATCCAACGGAACAGTCAGAACAGCAATGGAGGAACCCACAAGCATTGTGCCGATATCAAACAGATCTGTCGCCAGGAATTTCACCTTTCCGATCTGTTCGAAAATCCAGGCCAGGGTGTCGGCCATGTCATACGAAAGACTGTTGTTGATCTCGATGATGGTCATCGACTGACGCAGACGAGCTGCAACGTTGGGCATTGCTCTCACGATAATCGCCTTCGATTCGGCTTCGCCTGAGGGTGAATCGCGATAGATATACTTCTCAATATGTTCAGGTGTTTTTCCCGCCATGATGCTGATCACCAATTTCCCTGCTAGGGCCTCCCGCACACCAGGCTCGCCCAAAACTTCCTCGGCCAGATAAGGTTTGCAGGCAAGAAGGACAATATTGGCCTCTTGCATGGCGAGAAGATTTGCAGAATGTCTAATGTCAACACGAGATTCGTCCGCTTTGAATTCATCGCAAAGTCGGTGGGCAGATGCAGCGCTCTTCGTGCTCACGATAAAACGTGAGATCTTTGCTGATGTACTACCATTGGAATCTGTCGTCGAACGGGTCGCGTCAAGGAGGCCGCTCAAAATAGATGATCCCATATTCCCTTTCAAATGGTTAGTTCCACAGACGCAGAAACAAGGGGCCTCCTATAGGTACCGCAACCAATGAACGCAAGGGTACGTTCTGATGCCATTTTGTTGGATTATTTCGGTAGTGATGAGCCCACTGCGTGTGTCTTTGGAAGAATTGGATGAAATAGACCAAGTACGTATGAACAACTAGATCAAGAAGCAGATATTATGGGGAACCATTGCGGTTTCGGCTTCGGGAAGAGAACCCGAAGATTTGGAGACGCAGTGAACCTCCTTGTCACTTGCCTTCGCTGAGGATTCATTCGCCTCTCCAGTACTTCGTCCCTCTTCTATATGAATTGAAAAGGTAGTTAAGGACTTCTCTTCTGCCTGGTGTCTTGTACATCCATCATAGAGGCCAGTCCCTGTATGCACGTGACCTACCGAGTACTGAGTCATTGGCATAACGGCCAAGAGTCAACACATCCTGCTTCGGCCGGGATTGTTGATAGCGTGGTCAAGGTACAATCAAGAATGAATAGTCCACTTTGGGGTGGCCTGGTCTTGCCAGTAATTTAAAGTAAACAAAATGTGAAATGTAAAAGCAAAAAGTGAAGGTTGGCCCGAGCCGCGGATCGAACGCGGGACCTCTCGCAGATATGCTTGGGTTTATCCCTAAGCGAGAATCATACCACTAGACCACCCGGGCCTCCGATGTTAGGCAGGCAGCCTTGTTAGCTATACGAGGCAAATGGGGCCTACCTAAGGAAAATAGCGGATTCTCCATAGAGGACTTATACACAAACAGCTGGTAGTCCTAATGCGGTTTCAACTTGATGCATGTTGCTTAGCACTAGGGTTCTTGTAGATATTTTGATGACCCCACAGACTCCTTTGATATTGGTGGGCATAAGTTGCCAGTGTTATACGTACTCCGAGTGATGTGCAATATATATCCTCGCATATGGACGAAGGCTATCCCCTAGGCCAATGTGACAGTGCTGTCAACAGCATTGTAACCATCTCTTCCGAAACCGTCCAGTGGGCTGATCAGGGCTTTCCACTTCAGGTCATACACCTGCTCATGGGCTATATGGCAACATCTCCGGTGCCCATAGCGATGGAAGGTATATGCGCAGGTTGTATGGAGACCCCTATTAATAAGCAAATAGAATGAACCAAGATATTGATTATTGACACGGATTGATCTATTGCTAATGTCAAGAAGTGTTGAAAGCGAGCTATGATATCGAACCGTAAGCTGAACGGCCTAAAGTAAGCTGGAGAGGAAAATAGCAGTATTCCTAGGATCTGACGAACCGATACGCCATCAAAGAAGCATTATCTCACATCAGAATCTTGTTCTTTTAGGATTCACGAACCACAACAATCCGAGCAGGGGATTGTGTACAGACGCACGTTGCGCTGTGTTGGCGAGTCGCCAAGGACGTTTTGTTAAAGTGGTTGACCAAACGTCCGGCGCAGACTGAAACTGTCGCGGGAGATTGAACTGATGTTCCTCGAGACCTAACAGGCTTGGGGTCTTGACTTAAGGTCGAGAGTCAAGACGGCCCGCCGAGAACGGAGTCGCGGCATACCTGTTGCTTGTATAGATTGAAAGCGGATATATCCACCAGCAGGCCATTCTTAGGAGATCTTCGGACGCTTGGCATTTGGCAACCCTGAACCTGCTCGCATACGCTTGCGCTCCATCGCTTCCATCTCCTCCTTCATGATGCGTTCCTGCTCGGTCATCTTCTTAGGTTGTTCCAGCACCGGCCCTTTCTTTCCTGCCAGAGGGTTCTTCTTTGCCATGGCTGCGAAAACGTTCTTCGGCTTGTTATTGTTAAACGACATGGAGAGTTTCGGCGCCATCGGTTGGGCTGCAGCCGCCGGTTGCGGTGCAGCCTCTACCGGAGCCGCAGGAGACTCAACCGTACTCGTGTCTTGTGTCGCTGAAGATGGCCCCTTATCCTTCTCTTCTGGCGACTGCGTCTCTGGCGTCACTGACTTCGACTCTCCATTCGTTTTCGACCCAAACCCGATATTGAGCTTCACCTTCTCGCCCTCCTTGCGCTGCAGAGTTCGTGCTTCAGGATCGATCTCATCCTGCTTCTCCGCATTCCGCCGAGCTCGCTCGATCTGTTCCTGAATCTGCTGCTGCTCCCGCTCCTCGTCTCCCCTGTCCTGCCGCTCTTTCTTAAGGATCGCCTCCCGTCGTCGCATCGTTTCCGGACTCCGATCGATGTAAGAAACAAACAGACCCTTCTCGGTTTCTTCGACACGGCAAATACCCTCTCGACCGAGGTGGGCCGCAAACTGCGTAAGACTCTTCCATTTGGTGGCGTTCATATGAATGTGCTTTATCGTCGTCAGTGATCTGCCACCATAATCCAACCATTATTGCTCGACTCACCTCCTTATCCGCAATAACCTGCTGATAGAATTGATTGATGTGGACCTTCTTCTCGCCGTGGGTAGTCTTGAGCAAATTGACAAAGTTGTTCAGGAACTCTCTGCTGAATTCCTCGATATGTTTCTTGGGATCTTCGCCGATGAGCAGCATCTGTCGTACATGGCTTTCGCTCTGTACATGACTGAGGTAATAAAAATCAGTATACGCTTGCCAAAAAGCCCATAGGAAATAAGAGGCTTACCACTTGAATCCGTTTTCATCGCGCATCTGGCGCTCGCAAGCCTGGCAGTACCATCGCAATCTGCCTAAGCCTTTCTATTTTCTGTTAGAGAATTGATACTTTTCAAAATTGTAGGACAGCAATGAGAACATACGGCTTTGATCTTGTTGCTGATCGCTTTGGTGCTTCCAGCCTCCGCACGAGGCATATTGAAGGTAAGAAATGTGCAAGGTGTAAGGACGGATTAACCAGGTTTAGTACAGGTTTCAGGGTGTACGCGTTTCCATTCGAACCTTCGTCCGAATCTTGGAACTGAAAGAGAGATGAAGGGATATAAAGAGAGCTTCGTTGGCGATGTGTTGATCGAGAGGCAAGACAGATGTGGCGGGTGACCGGGTTCTGTGGCTAAGGCGCAGTCACGTGATTAGGAGCAAAGGCCGTAAGGAGATTTGTGGCTTGTTATCAAAAGGGACGAATAGGTATGATATTTGACAGCAAAAGCTCGGATTGCCCTCAAAGGCGTACATCTCCTTGCGGAAAGAGTATATTAAACGCTATTAACTGAGGACCAGACGCCAGCTATCCTACCCGCATCCAGACAGAATTGCTTTTCTAGAAGAACTGACGCCCACCGTGTAAAGTACAATTGTTGAAGGGCAAGGCAGAAAAAAATCACAAATCATAGTATATGTAGAGGGCAACGAGTCCAAAATCGATTAAAAGGGTACCCTCGTGGACCAAAGTGGAACACCTCGTTGCCGAACTCCTTGGATCATGGTGAAATATGGGCAAAACAAAACGACATTGCGATACAATCACATCATATATTCATGGATCGCCGACGGCCCGTTCTCATTATATTCCACGCGGCTCATGAAGCCTTTGCTTAATCCTTGGTCAAGGACGAAGACAACCTTGGACGCGACCTGAGCACCCAAGAACACCGCCTCCTCCATGCCATGACCACCGGTGGACGGGCCGCTGGGCCTGCCAGCAGCACCATTGCCCATGCCCAAGCCCCCAGCACCACTGGCACCTGGTGCGTTTGTGTTGCTTTGTTCTTTCCACTCAGGGAAATATTCAGGAGGTTTCAAGGTCTTCACAGAGGTCGGAGTCTGTGAATGACCGGTAGACCGATGGTGGAAAGCAGCATTAGGGTCGAGCGATGGTGTTCCAGGAGGCATGTTGCTTACCGCTGGGTTGCCGGAGTGGGTTGCAGCAACAAGCAGAGGATTGACGCCGTGGCCGGCGGGATGATGCATGAGACTGGGCTGGCCAGAAGGAGTGGGCGTATTGGTTCCTCCAGTAGGCAATGGGGTGGAGAAATTCGACGGAATTTCAGATGTGAAAATCGTACCTGATGGCGAAAGGATGAACTTCTGTGTGATTGCTCCAAGCAAAGCCTGTGTGAAACCTGTTCGATAATATCAGTGTATATGTCGAGGAGAGATACCCAGGGAGGCCACTAACCCTTGACCTTGCTGCCATTTCCCACGACAATCAATGAGTCCCAGAGCTCGCTCCGCTTGGTTGCATCGGGAACGGCGAGAATGGTATGATGTATTTGAGTGGCAATGTCCTCTAAAATTCCACTCGAGAGACGCTCCCCTACGTGTTCTTTGGGGGTTGCTGCTAAGAAGCGCTCGATGCCAACCTCGATGTCTCGCTTCTGACGGATGAATCGTCCAGAACCGTCAGTCGTTTGCTGGTCAGAGTCTAGGCGAACGAATTCCTCAAATTGGAATGAAGCTTTCTCTTTCTTAGAGTTCGGCAGACGAACAGGTTTCGCAGCCTGATCCGCTGCACCCTTCTTTGAAGCCTTCTCGGCCTTCTCTTTCTCCCTCTTTGCTAGAAACTCGCTTGTGTTCCCAGTAACGATGGCCGCAACATCCAGGACCCCTTCATCTTCTTCACCCTCTGCATTGTTCCCTTCAGCTTCGGTCTGAGTGCTGTTGCCCGGGCCACGAGGGACGGATCCATTCACACCGAGACCGTCCTGTGCACCCGTCGAGGCCGATACCGCTGGGTTGGCGCCTTGTTGTGCGGTCTCTGCGGTGCCAGGGAACGGTGTTCCCGGTGGTAAGATCTCTGTGATATTGCTTCTCTTCAATTGCTCGCACATTTCCCTTGTGAAGCCCTTTGGTTCCAGTAGTTCCAGAAGCCTTTCGGTCATGTAATCTCCACCGCAGCCTTCCAGGGCGATACCTCTTCCGTGTTCATTGACCATGAAATCGGTCACAGCGGTGACATCGACCTTCCCTTTCCCGACATCGACAACCGTTGCGGTAGATGTTCCGTATCCATAGCAGACTGCCAGTGCAGAATCCATTAGACAAAACGCCGGTGTTTTGAATTTCTCGAAAACAAATTGAGTGATCGCCTCGCGATCACGAGCGGACCAGACTGGCTCAGCAATGAGCATGATTGGTGTGTGGAAAGGCGGGCTGAGTGTGTTGTAAACATGTGTTAAGAGGGCGAAAAAGACGGGCCAGTCGATAATCCGTCCGTTTTCAATGGGATAAATCGCGCCTTCGTCCGATGTGACATCCTCCTCGTAGAAGACCTCCTGAGTCTCCTGTGTACTCTCCTGCGCCGTATCGCCATTGTTTTCTTGCGACTCTCCATTCTCCGGCTGGCCTCCAGTTTCTGCGGCTTGTGGCTTCTCATCCGTCACAGTATTCGCTGCACCCTCAGGCGCAGAGGTTTCCGCATCTTTCATCTCCACGTCTTCCTTGGGCGCGTCGGCGCCATTGCTAGGGTTGACATCGCGTCGCTTTTCGTGAATCTTATAAGGTTCATATTCGCCTTTCTTTTCGCCAGGAAACATGCGCGTGGGGAAGCGAAATCGCGCAGGAGTAAAGGACTCCGGAAGGCCGAGCTGCGCCAGGGTCACTTGCGAACCTGGCGCAATTATCTAAAAGGGACGGGAGGTTAGTGAGTTGCTGCCTTGTGGCCAGAAGGCAAGTGAATGTTGCAAGGTGGGGTAGGTGAGGCTTACCAGAATGTGTTCATCCTTAAAGGGCGGCATCCTGGGCAGTCCAGCGTGATGGAGCTTAGGATTTTGGGGGATCTGTCGCAGTGAAGCCGACCGCGGTGTTGGAGCTTCTGCGATGGTCTAAACCAGGTCGGGCGGTCAGCCACTTTGGGTTAGGCGCCACCCGCCTCCATTATTGTACAGTCCAACTTAGCATCAGAGGTATGAGACCTTCGTCAATTGATTTATTAGCATTGAAGTAATTAGGTCACGGTCATGTTGTGACATGCATGTATCTATTGCCGTGCGTTATGCTTTAATGGTAAAAAGAGTTTGATTGGACTGAGTTGGTGTCCTTGATTGTAGAAAACTAGCTATCAACGGAGTAGTATATATTGAGCGTACAATTACCTGGCATATTTCCATCTTTCCAGAATCTCTCTTGCCTCGTTTATAAAGTATTCTAGTTCCTAGAGACGCGAGAACACTGGAACTTAAGGAACAGGATCATATCAATATTCGCGACTTTCGGGTTACGATTGGTTACGATGAACAAATAATCATCCTTCAATGCGAAACTAATAGAGAGCAGAAGGGACTGAAGTAAGTTAAAAGAAAATGTCCATATAAGTGGGGATGAAAATACAGACAACACGATCCCAAACAGGCTGAGCATTTCCCGAGTCAAACCCTGAATAACCACCTAAACTCCGAACCTATTTCCCCCCTCAAAGCATGTACGTGTCAGCAGTACGAAGATGGAACCCAAAGCACAAAGAACTCCGAAACGCATGAGTCTATTTGATCGACAAGTCTGGAACAACAAGCACCGTATCGATTGAGAAGCTCATTCGGGAGCAGCATTGTATTTTTCTGTGGCCGAGCGAAACAACTCTTGCTGCTGTCGTAACAGTTCCTCCTCGGTCAGGCCACTTTGTTCCATCTTGCTTTGCTTCTTCTCTCGGGACTATTCATTGGTTAACAAAAGCTGCCTTTCCGAACGAGTGTTGCAGGATACAAACCTTCAGTTGCTCCTTATGCTCCTCTGCGACGGCAAGGACGTCCGGAATATAGTCACCGAATCCAAGATCACGCAGAGCCCGCTCCACATGTTCACAAGCAATTGTCTTCTTTGCTTCCTTCTCGCTAATATCGTTGGCCTCAGAGGAGATCAAAGTAATGAATTCGACGCAGCATTCCATGAGCAAATCTCGAGCATCCTTGGAGAAGGTTTGACCGGAGGATGGTGGCAGGATCTCTGTAATGATCTTTTGCACCGTCGCTGTGGGGAACAAAGTAAGCTATATGTAGGCATGTACGGGGCGCAAGAGTATTAAAGGCCATGAGGTGGTAATCGCTCCAAATGCGACAAAGGGATATACTCAACGCGGGTTTCGGTTACGTACCTTTGGGAAGCGATAGGTCATCATTCGCTGTATGAGTTGGAGTGTCAGCCGGGCTGCCAAGGAATGGGTGGAAAGAAGGTACATACAGCTGAACTCTCTATCAGACATGGTAAATGAGCAATAAATCGTCTCAGACGAAAGCGCAGTTCATATGTCGCAAAGTTTCGCGAACTTCGAAGGTTGTATCTTGTGATAGCAAGTCCACGTGGGGCAGATGGCACTTAGTCTTGATAAATAGTCGATGAAATCCCACTACGCGTGGAGATACTCGACAGGAGCTAAGGACCAGAGGCAGAAATACACCGCCTTCAACCTTTATCTGTAAGCAAATTTTTTTTTTTGCAACCCTTTTTTTCCTCGTCACACAACAACAATCGAGACAAAACGTCTCCGAGGTCTTCAATGAAGTGATCTCAAATGTTACTTTTACTCGCCATTGAACCAGGTAGCACTAACTGTCAAAGGTATGTTAGCTACATTATCCAAAATTCTTGCAATTCTACATGATGAACCTTGTTGTCGCCCCTATCATACCACTCTGTGGTGACGAACACTGTCCTAGCCAAACGGACCAACTGATATCTCCTCTTCTTTCACTGTTGCACTCAAAGTCTTAAGATTCTATATCTTTTGCTAACAGCTTGAAGTATATTTAGGTTCTAACTTGCTGACTTCACGCGAAGCTGAACTGTGGCTCCATTCGTCAAAACTCTTCGTACATTGATGGTTGAGGGCTGGTCCGAATGTCTTCGCATACATGGACTTGCGTAAGCTTATATAGGTACGGTGCACACTTTCCCTCTCCATTTCTCCCTAATTTATATGATGAGTACCCTACATTCCATGCTAAGTATGAAGGTGCTCTGCACCTAATGCTTCTAAAATGTATTGCTTTTCATCTTTCGACTGATTATAATTACAATCTTATGCCGTTTATTTCTATCTGCTCGTTGGCTCCGACATGTACTGACGGTCATATATATAGGCCTCGATGGTAGATGAATATTTATGCTTGGAAGTCTTTCAAAGCTTCGTCGTTCCATCTATTTAGTCGTTAGTTAGCGTTTAGCATGAATGAACAGATGTCTTACGAGAGGAATTTTCCGCTGAGTGAAGCTGGAGCGTCAAGGACCAGCTTAGCCATCACATGGCCGGGTTGCTCAGGTTTGAGTAGCTTTCCGTCCTTGTGCGCAGTTGTAAATTTGGAATGCATTTGAGGCTCAAGATTCGTAGCATGGTCTTCTCTCAGTTCGCGCTGCATCTCAGTGTCGACCATTCCCGGCCGGATCGAGATGGTGGTAACGTCGGGTTCTTCTTCGCCCAAAGACAAGGCGAGATGATTCATCGCAGCCTTTGTTGCTCCATAAAGAGCCCAGCCTCTGTAGGCGGACACCGAAGCTCCAGAGGAGGTGAAGATAATCTTTCCCTTGGCCTCGCGAAGCGCCGGTAGACCAGCTTTGATCTATTATAGAAGTTAATTAGTTTCTTTGCATTCGAACACCGACATCCAGCAACGGCCATGTCTTACAAATGCGACGAAGCTGATAAAATTCACGTCAAATCCGAGCTTCCACTGTTCGGGGTCTGCCTTGTCGATTTTGCCGACTTGTCCGAGTATTCCATGGTTGAGGACCAGTCCATCAAGACGGCCAAATGTCTTGATAGCCAAATCGACTGCCTTCTGGCCGAGAGAGAAATCTGCCAGATCGCCGTTGAGCACCTCGACCTGCTTGTTGTACTGGTCCTTGAGCTTCTGGAGAGGTTCGACGCTGCGAGCAATCACGACGACATTGTGCGATTGTGGCGCAGTGAGAAGGTACTTTGCAATGGCGAGTCCTATGCCTGAGAGAGTTGTGGAATGCGAGTCAGTACGGTGTATTTGAGGGGATGCTTGATGGAAGTACCTCTCGAGGCGCCGGTGACAATGATGGTTTTGCTCGGCATTTTCGTCTCCAAGACTATGCACAAAAGAGAGCAACGAATAAAAGCGAGATTAGAGATATAGACTAGAAGCCAGAGGAATTCAAGTTGGACTTCCTTTTAGTCGCAAAGATGAATGCGCAGGGCCAATCGTGTTGTTGGGATTAACGAAGAAAAATCGCTGCCAGCGGCAGTGATGTAGTTTCTGCAGTGAGGGGAATGCGGGGACCGGCGGGGTTGTCGGCGAAGACGCCGCAGAAAAACAATGCCGTCGATACCCTATATATGAATCAATTTCTCAATTGCCCGGATAAAACCTTCCCTTTACAGGTGACATGTGTCCTTAGCGGAAAGTTCGGAAAAGTCTACTCTTCTTGTTTGTTGGTGAAGTGCATGCGCGAAGCCATCTTTATTTACCGCGGACTCGGAGGACCGCTATTCCTATGTCCAGTGACAGATGAGCTGGAAGCTACGCCGTTGATTCTCGAGTTCACGGCGTGGATAGGGAGGTATGGAATTCTAAAGCTTCTTTCCCATAAGCACGGGTCAATTGTCCAACATTATTCAAAGGCTGCGACTCCACATATCAGGTCTTGTCGTAGTTCTACCCAGGCTATAGATAGCCGCATAGCCGCGTAATTGACCTAGGACAATCCAATCCCTAAACACCGGAACGGCAATATGTCCACCGTGATTCTTGGAGGAGGCATCATCGGATCTTCGATTGCCTACTACCTATCTGAAAATGGACCGTCCGACGAGATCCATATTGTTGAGGCATCGTCTCAGATGTTCAGTGCTGCATCAGGATATGCTGCAGGTTTCCTAGCCAAGGACTGGTTTACGCCAGCTCTTGCACCCTTGGGAGAACTCTCTTTCAATCTGCATCAGTCGCTGGCGGCTAAGCATGGAGGGACACAGAAATGGGGATACATGAAAGGCACAGCACTGAGCCTGGACTTTTCCAAGAAGAATAAGAAAGGGGGTGCTACTGGAGACGCATGGCTGAGTGCAGGAACAAGCCGAGCGGAAACAGCTGCCAGCTCCAGCAGTCCTATTCATGCGGAGGTACCCGGCTGGTTGACGAAGCAGAAGAAAGGGGTCCTTGAGAAGATTAGCGATGATAACACTGTTGCTCAAGTGTTAGTAATGATTATTGCGAACTCTGCCGCATGGCGAACTGACGGCGTTTTAGAGATCCATTGAGATTGTCAAGATTTCTTTTGGAGAGCTCTTTGGCCCGCGGTGTCAAGTTGCGCAACCCAGCTAAGGCCACATCCGTCATTACGGATCAAGTCAGTGGAGATATCACCGGGGTCAAAATCATCAATCTGGATACTCAGACCGAGTGCTCACTTCCGTGCACAAATATCATCATCTGTGCTGGTCCCTGGACGCCGCAAGTCTATCATGAACTGTTCCCTTCGTCTCCTCTCGCAATCCCAATCACCCCTTTGGCTGGGTATTCGCTTGTCGTTCGTTCTCCTAGACACACACTCCAAGACGAGAGGGTAAAATACACCAGCCGCAGTCATGCCGTGTTTACGTCACACCCTGATGCATGCGGCTTCTGTCCCGAGATTTTCTCTCGTCAAGGTGGAGAGATCTACATCGCCGGTCTGAATGACACGCATATCCCTCTTCCAGCTCAGGCGGAGGACTCGTGCAAATTAATGGATCAGAATGAGATGGAACGATTGAAAAAGGCGGCGGTTCATCTAATGGGAGCACTAGCCGAAGGCAATGTGGAATTAACAGACGGCATTGCCAACAAAAATGACTTGGAGATATTGCGTGAAAGCCTATGCTTCCGACCTATCTCCGCGCATGGAGTTCCCTTCGTCACTCGAGTTGACGAACATTTGCTAGGTGGGCTCAAAACTGGCTCTAGAAACAGATGTAAGGATGGTACAGCAAGAGGAGTTTTCGTTGCGTCAGGTCATGGTCCGTGGGGTATCTCATTGTCATTGGGAACTGGGAAAGTGATTGCGCAAATGGTGGAGGGAGTCGAGCCTGATGTAGATGTGAGTGGGCTTGCAATAGTCTGAGTGGCCTTGGAATAGAACCGAAGAACAAGACCCGACTTGAGATGTAAAATGTACGTATAGCGAAATGTTTAAATTACCCCATAGAACAAATGCCCACAGTCCGATGATCGAGTGAAAGCGCGGTTATGATAGGCAGAGGGAGATGATGTGATATATAATGCATTGATTACTAATTATGCGCACGGAACATTCTTGTTCCAGTTTGATGGCCTGAGGCTAGAAACTTCCAAGAAGTGTTAGTCAGCATCTCCGCCACGCGATCGAGCTCTCCAGAATCTTCAAGCTATGGGAAGGGACATATAGGCCTCACCTCCTGCGCTCGCACTATCTTACCACCTCTTTCCCCCTCTTTACCTTCTGTCACCTTCTTCGTCGCGTTCCCTGACAGCCCTCTTCTTCCCTCCCGATCGTCCTCGCAATTCAAGTGACTCGGGCTCATCCTACAAGTCAACTGACCATCATGGCCAACTATCTCGCCTCCATTTTCGGTACAGAACAGGACAAGGTCAATTGTTCCTTCTACTACAAGATTGGCGCCTGCAGACACGGCGACAGATGCTCCCGCAAGCATGTCAAGCCATCATACTCCCAGACGATCCTGATGCCCAACATGTATCAGAACCCAGCCTACGACCCAAAGAACAAGATGAACCCCAGCCAGCTGCAAAACCACTTCGATGCGTTCTATGAGGATGTGTGGTGCGAGATGTGCAAGTACGGTGAATTGGAGGAATTGGTTGTGTGCGACAACAACAATGACCGTAAGTGCTATGCTGCAAATCAAGATCTTTAAGAGTACTGTCGCTAACTGATGCTACCATGCAGATCTCATCGGTAACGTCTACGCACGATTCAAATATGAAGAAGACGCACAAGCTGCGTGCGATGCGCTCAATTCTCGCTGGTACGCAGCACGGCCGATATATTGCGAGCTATCACCTGTCACAGATTTCCGAGAAGCGTGTTGCCGGTTAAATAGTGGCGAAGGATGCGTACGAGGCGGATTCTGCAATTTTATTCACCGGAAAGATCCCAGCCCCGAGCTCGACCGTGAGCTTCGCTTGAGCACCAAGAAGTGGCTCAAAGAACGAGGCCGCGACCCGAGAAGTGCTAGCCGGAGTCCTAGTCCGGAGCCTACCAGGCGGAGATTTTAGGGGGATTCCTTCTATGATTTCGTTTCCATATTCGGCGTTGGGGAGATTGTGACATCTGTCATCTGTACCTTCTTGTTCGCTTAGCATGATATCAAAGCTAGCTCATTCTGATTAGTAGCTACCGTGATTGATCATATTCGTATTCTCTTTAAGGCAGCATCAGTGACCTTAAGTACTGATAGTCATAAATCCGCATCGCGCAAGTAAAAGGCCTATCAATGCGACGCTTGATGCGATCTCCGTAAATTGCCCGTTTCGGTCTTGGCGTCCGATAACGCGGGTCGCGTTTGATCGCGTCGCAATGACTTTCCCCGCAAAAAGAATCCAAGGTCTAAGATTTGTACTCAAAAAAGTAACGGTAGATTGGCCTCTTGACTTAGCGGAGGGCAACTGTCACAAACAACATAATGGCAAATGATGCTGGGGCGAATGGCTACAACGATAGTAACCGCGCCTTTCTCCAAGCGTTCATGGCCCGGTCGACCATGACGCTTGAGGAAGCCAGGCCTGTTCTGGCAGCGATCTTTTCGGCGCACGGTATGAAGTCATATACAAGAGACATGAGGGACTTGCTAATCAGTGCATGATGAAAGGGGGCCAGCCCGTCTCCCCTGATGATGTATCGCAAGAAGATCTCGACTCCTATATTGATGCTGCCAACGCCGCAATTTCTCCATTCGACCTGGAAATCAGGAGCACGCTACGCCAGTTACAGATTGACCAACAAGTAAACGGAGCCACGCAAGCTGAACGAGTATATGCTCTTGTGAATACCACCAGTGATCCGCTCATGCAATTAGCCACCACCTACTCGGCAGACGAGATTGCCTTTATCAAGCGTGTTCTTGACGCGATCTTCGATACTTACAATACACGACGATGTGAGGCCATGGTAGTCAGTGGTATACAGGCCATGCAGCTCGCTAAGGCTTCCTCGGATTCAAGTCGACGGGAGTCCCAGGCCGCCACGCAGCAAACTCAGGGAGGAGCTGCGCAGTCTTTGACCATGTCGCAGGCGGAGACGGTCTTGAAGCAGCTGGTGGAGGAAGGCTGGCTTGAGAAGAGCCGGAAGGGATTCTACAGCTTGAGTCCGCGGGGACTGATAGAGCTGCGTGGCTGGCTTATTGCTACGTACAATGAGAACGAGGAAGGGCGGAGAGTGGATAAGATCAAGTTCTGCGCAGCATGCAAGGATATCATCACGGTGGTTAGTCTGCAGTCTACACTCCTTCTGACTAGTATGGAAACTGACGTTTCGAAAGGGTCAACGTTGCGGCAACCGTGACTGCTCGGGCCGGCTTCACGATATGTGTACTCGCAATTTCTTCCGTATGCGGCAGGCTGAACAGTGTCCTGTGTGCAAGGCTCCTTGGCCCGGTGACAAATTTGTTGGCGAAAGAGCCATGACAACCACGGATACATCCATACAAGGCCGAAGAAGAAGTACTAACACCCGGCGCGAAAGTGGTGTCGGCACTAGCACACAAGATGCAAGCCAAGTTACCAATCAAGTCAATGAGAGTGACTGAGGATGGCATACGCTGAGAAAGATTAAGTTCGAAGCCCCAAATCAGCGATGTGCAGCATTCGATATCCGAACTGAAAGAGCTCAGGATACGGCAGGCCGAGGGCTTACGTCCATGAACTGTTGTGGACCTCGTCTGCAGCTTAACGACATCGGTTCCTCGACGTATTACAGGGAGAAAAATATTCCCCCGCCGATCATCTTTCGAGATTTAAGCGAACTTTGACTCCTCTCGGCCGGAGAAGCCCCTCTTCCTCGGAGCGAGTTACAATAAGCATTGAGCAGCTAGAGAGGGCGTCCAATATCGCGGGACTATACGGACTCGTCAGTTGCGAGTGACAAGGTTGCGCTGCCGGACCACTGCTTGATCGAAGATTGACTAAAGCTCGCCTTCACGCGACTAAGCTGCCTGATTAAGCTCTCGTCAAGGGAGCAATAGGCGGACGATCGGGTGGAAACCCCGCTAGGATACCCAGTCTCATTCTCATTAAGAGTGCCTTTTGGCAAGCGTCTTCTACATCCAGTTGAATCTTTTGTCCCCACAAGGAAATCTCCAATTATCCTATTTAAGACCCGCCGATGGGAGTTGAGAACATTGAGAGATGAACTTCTTCTGCTTGACTCGGCATTTCATCTCTTTCTAGGTGAATACAAGATGAGTATCATTGCCAGACGTAGTTTGACCTCAAGCATGTTTTCTAGAAAATATGGAAGAAACAATGTCCGATGTCATTCACAATGCTGGCTTGACGGCGTATATCTGGTAGGAGCCTAGAGACTGGGTTAGCCACGAGGGTAGGCCTCATCGAGTACAAGCTCACCAGCCCATTCATTACAGTCATAGTCTCGAATCTTGTCATTGTTTTGAACATCGGAGCCGGACATGCCACAACAGGCAGACTTCTCTTGCGGCATATGTTTGTAGACGGTGAGGTCTGCCTTAGTGTCCACAATCGTTATGTCTGCGCATAGCATCAGCATCTTCCGAGCAGTCCGCGCAAGGGGATGGTCCAGGTACCGCCAAACCCGGCGTCCTTCAGATATCCATGATACTCCTGGGCCTGACTTGCACCAGCGATGCAGCCAACATACAGCGCCAAATCATTGGCGATTTCGGGCGGCAGGTCCTGCCGAGCAAGGATGTCACTGATCGCAACTCGACCTCCAGGTTTCAGAAGCCGGAACATCTCATGAAAGACAAGGCTCTTCTGCTCTTTTGGCACGAGATTGACGACACAGTTGCTGATGATGCAGTCAGCTGTCGAATCCTCGAGTGGAATAGCCGTGATGAATCCCTCGACAAAGGAAGCGTTGGTAATGCCTGCTTTTTCGACGTTTTCGTGGGCGAGAGCCAGCATTTTCTGGTTGATTGGAAGTAAGTCTCTTGCCGGAAGCGTGCAATCCGCTCTGTAGAAGTGAATACTCACTTTGGTCATGTCGACTCCGATAGCCTTTCCCTTCGGACCGACTTTGCGTGCAGCGAGAATGACATCGATGCCGCCGCCACTTCCTAGATCGATCACAGTCTCACCCTATTTTGTGGCAGTCAGCCGTGCGCAGGCGACTGTCCAGCTATACATACTTCTCTTAGGCTTGCCAACGCCAAAGGATTACCACAGCTGACTCCAAGATTCGCATTCTCAGGAAGAGATTTCAGATCCTCTGGGTTATAGCCAAACGCCTTCGCAACGCTGGTCTGATAGTCCTCAAATTTGTCCGCAGAGCCGCGCTCAGCTAATCCTCCATAATAGTCTTGCACCGCTTGAATGGTTTCTGTGGATTGCATGATGACTTTTTGGCGATGAAGAGACAGTTACACCGGTCGTAATGTCGTCAACCTTGACAGATTTGGAGCTCGTTGGTAATTTATACCTCCTGAGCAACCCCGCATCTTGGAGTCCTACCCTCGCGAAGTGGCAATTAGCCTTGCTACATCATACGGTCAATGCTCGTCCTTCGACTTTCGGTCGATCTTGCACAGCCTTATGCGACGGAAATATGTTGCAGCTGCCTGTGCGACATTCATTCGTTGGCCATCTTTGAGGTGCATGGGTTGTACGGTTACCGTCGAATGAGATCCAGCCTGTGACATTTTCCTGCATGCCAGGGAGGCGAGATGATATCAGCTGATATTGAAGGGACCATTGAATCACTCTGAAATGTTCGATGATGCACACTATGCTCGACCGCGAAGCATTCATCGATTTATGCTGCAATCGTGGCGCGGGTAAAAACCAACGAAGAAGGGACAAAGTTCGAGGCTCATTTCGACGAAGGACACCTGTTTTGAACGTGGAGCTGCCGGTGATCCCAGCTTTCGGTTCCTTGGGAGATTTGGAGACGATCGTCTTCAATATGGGGAGATCAAAATAAGACGCAGGCTGTCAGCCTGGTGAACCCTCTTTCTGATTTGAGAGCTATGCCGGGCTGGAACGTTTTATCTTGCGTTGAGAAGTCCTTCGAGGGACCAGCAGACAAGACAGCGCCCGTGCCCATAGACTGCTTGACCGCTACCACTCTATCTGTACATCGCACTCCTGATCCGATAGTATTGCAAAGTTCAGTAGCGTCTCTGCCACGTGCTCCTCATCGAGCTGTGTAAAGCGACGTTCAAGAACATTCATTAGGGGGCCAGGATATTCAGAAGGCTCTATTAGGTCAAAGGAGTGACGTCGAGGTCCACGCCGCAATTTGCCAGTTTTGAATCCTAATCGGTACCGTCGACGCCTGCGGATTGCGAGCAGCCGGCCATCACGGCCAACAAGCTCGGTTCCCGCTGCTTGCACCAGATGTAGCATTGCTTCCTTATGCGACATTTCAAAGTCCTCGATCTTCCGCCTCAATTCTAAGGCCAGTCGGAGTTGGGGTTTACACTGTCCTGGTGAGCATCGAAATAACAACTGGAGCAAGATCTAAGAATACCATACCCCGGTGGTCTCTTTATACCTATCGAGATAGCGCAGCTCGTCAAGCAGGGTGGTGAGATAAGTTCGCCAGTCAAAGGTAAAATAAGTACTTGTGATGGTATTCCCAAAACGAAGGTCGATGGGAAGTAAATCGGTCACTCCTTTTTCAATTTCAAAGGTGATGTAAGGATGGTATCCTTGCTCGTCAAATTGATTCAACAGTTTCTGAATTTGAATTAAGTGCTGACGTTCCCGTGGATCTGTCCATTTCAATCTTTGACCCTCGAAAACAGCGATGCGCTGTTCAGAATCACGAAAGCCAGCGAAGATATAATACTCACGCAGATACGGACTATATAAGTCAGGGGGATCCGGCGGGACCGGTTCCTCCCGTTTTACCCAGATTTCTGAACCATTGATCCAGTGCTCGAAGTAGTAATCTTCAATCTCTTTCTTGAACGCCCTGTTCAGCGCGCGATACTTGACCCACGGCTGCCATCTGGGTTGATCGGGCATCCGAGGTAGAAAATACGCGACTCGCATCCAAAGCTCAGGTGGGAGCCAGAAAGTGTATGTCGATCTGAACCGATTGTCTTCACTCATTGCAGGAATGAAGTTACAAAGATCAGAGGGAGCTTGATCAAACACGGAGAGAGATCGGACTGATGCACGAGTTGACACTTGACAGTGCGGACAAACAACGGTGTTGGCGGGCAATATCACGTGATCCACACCTAGGTACCATAATGGTATACGAACAATGCGTTAGGCATATAACAAAAAGTGAGCATTATTAAGGTAGTTTGCTAGGTATGACTG
The DNA here is from genome assembly GCF_010724455.1 of Aspergillus lentulus. The sequence continues at coordinate 48,653 of NW_022983937.1, read as the reverse complement.
CTTAATACGCATTTGGGGTTGATGTATTCAAACACAATACTTCTCCCCAAAGAAACAATCCTAGACTCACTCCCAGTAATGCAACCGCAAAAGCAAATACAGAAGGCCCTGGAGCAACGGACTGCCAGCTCCCAAGCAAAAGCGGCGACACCAAGCCTCCCAAGTTCTCCATAAAGGTCAATGCTGTGATCGCCCGCGGCGCATCCGGCATGGACGAAACGAAATGACTTTTGAAGAAAGCTGGAAGGGATAACCCGGCTGCCGCAACTGACACAGCCAGGTACAGTTGGCCAGCACTCTGTATTTGGGCGATGGCCGCAAGGGCAAGCATCTGTATGACTAGTGCTCCGAGTACTGCAGTGCGGTCTGTGAATCGGGCCGAGTTTGGCCTCAGCCGTTGCAGGCTGGGCAGGATGAGCACTTTGAGTAAAAGGTGCATGGCAGCGCATGCGGCGGCAGTGGATACGAGGAGGCCGTTTTGAAAAGTGCCGAAATGCAGCCGGATCGAGGCAAAGACCATAATTGCGGGGAAGAGATGGGCCTGAACGGTGGTGTAGAGGAGCAAGGAGAGCCCATAGGGGATGACGCGGGAATGGTCGCGGAATAGTCGGAGTGGAGAGAGCAGGACACTGAGGCTTGAAAGGATCTTGCAATATGTTTGCATCTGGGGCACGGCTTGTATAGCTGGTACACGGACAAAGCTGACCAGATATACCAGGGCTACACTGAAGATGACCAAGGCTGCAGTGAAGCTCGCCGTGTAGCTCTGAAAGACGCTCACCGCAAGGGGACCGACAGCTGTCCCCAACATATACAGTCCAAGGGAAGCGGCGATGAGCTGCGAGGTTTCTTGACCAGATGATGGTGATGCTAGAGAAACGTAGATAGTGTTGAGGTTGAAATGAAGCAGGTTGTCTGACGCGAGACCCTCGAAAATGCGCCCTGACACTGCGATGGTGACACTACGAATGGATACTGCTACGGTCAGCGAGAAAGGCTCGAGACAGTAAAGACATTAATTACCTCCGATGACAAGGCACAATACACTGGTTGCACGGCACACAATCCAGATTAGCAGACCGGCTCGTATATGTTTCTTGATGAGTTGCTCCACCGGCCCGAGGATCATAATGGCCACCGCATGGGCGATTCCATTGGCGATAGCGACCACGGCTGCATAGGCGCCTTCTTCGCCATCTTTACAGGCGGTTGGATCCTCGCAAAGGAGATCAGCGTAGGCGTAAATGGCAGTGGCAGTGGTGGCTGCCATGCCGAGAGAGGCGAGTAACGCAAGAGGAAGCGTTCGATAAGCGGCATTCCGAGAGTCGTGAATGGTATCAGGAATTGCTTCGCTGCGCGAAAGCAGTGGCTCTCTCTCGTGTTCACTCATATTAAATTACGCTGCTATCAAAATTGAAAGTTGGCTGAGAGTCGTGGCTCCGTGGGTTATCACTAATGACACAGCTTCGGTGGCCGAAATTGTCAGCACCGAAACCGGCCTTGAGAGAGCCTACCTCTAGATGAAATCAACGCCAGTGTCACCAAAACTAAAGCAGCAGATTGTCTTCTGTATCTTGCAACAGAGCCCTATAGCCATTTTCAGCTAAAAATGCTCTCCGCAGGTACTGGAAGTGTCCCAGCAGCATGATATAGGAGGAACGCTTGCATCGCTTTGCCGAGAGAGCCGTTGCAATCCAGCCTCGCTTCGACCGCAAGTCGAGTCTTTCATCTGAGAATATAGCCATGTAAAGATCCCAATTTTATTACCCTGTCTCATCTCCTTTGCGTGACTGACAGTTGGGGCCTCAGTCAGCCACAGACTCTTCAGGCGGTTGCGGCGGGATATATGCAACCTGTGCTTTGATTTCTGCCTAAGGCTTCCAGGACTTCCATTTTCGCAACATCGCACGATGGTAATGAGGGGTCCTCTGCAGTCGAATGATAACTAGAATATGCCTTCATTTTGCATACAGTGATGTATTTCTACCACTCATTCGATTCTACTTACCTTGGCGCTCTGGCTGACTTGCAATAATAACGGTACTATTGTTCCTTCGAATGCAGAGCAGAGTGCTAGACACCGTGTTTTATATGTGGCCAAGGCCGTCGACAGAAATGACTTAAAAAAAGAAAGAGCAAGAAAGTAGCGAATGAAGTCTGCTTACCTGAGCCTGGTGCGTCGATCATTGGAGGGGCAGGAACATCCTTCTCAGCCTCATTGCGCGGGCGTCATCCACTGTTCACAACTGTTCGTATGTAAATTTACCAAGCTCGCGAACAAAGATGAATCCAGCCCCTACTCAGACGACCGACTCATGGGAGGAGGCCGTTACAAAATATGTAAAAAGCCTGGATCCTGACAAACAGCGCGAGTTCCAAGTACCTGCCACTGTCGAGGCGTGCTTACAGGTTTTATCAACAAACGGCACGAGAAAAAGAAGCTTCACCCGGATAGCCGAGTTTCTGGGACCAGTGATTGAACCCTGAAGCGCTATAGGGGACTATCGATGTTATTGTACAAGTGAACGCTGGGATTGCGTCGCCGATTTGGGGTCCGCTTCGCATGGCATTCACAGTAATTTAACTATTTAACTCGCGGCGATAATGCATCCTGTGATGCTTGAAACTTATCGTTAAGCCTCATAAGATCGCCTGTCAACACATCTCAGCTTTGGAGCGACTTGCCTTTATTGTCGACAAGATTGCACAATCGGTTCAGCGATATCAGGATCTAGCAGCACTGTTTGCTTCCCACGCCGGAGTCCGGGAGGCAGTCGGGCGGCTATACTGTGAGCTTCTGCGGCTACGCACTTGTATGGTCAAGTACCAGACACGTCGACTTCGATACGTCATGAATGCGTTTGGAAAACAATTCGCGTCCATCTCAGAGTCGGTGGACTACCGGGCAGCGGAGATAGACCGTGCAGCTCAAACGACTCATTTCCTGGAGGCCAAGTAAGTGAGAAAGAAGTTGGCCCAAGAGACGCGAAGGTTGCCATGTCTACATACATATTGTTATTCCAGTTGCGCATTACTGATTTTTGACCATGCTCAGAACAAAACCTCGATCGAATCCGATGTTGGTTGTGTCCTTCCACAGTCGAGGATGACTTGCAGCGACATCTTTCCCAGTATTCAGACGAATCCTGTGACTGGGGTTCTGCAGTCTGAAGAATTTCAGAAATGGTTCTCGTCGCCTAGAAACGAGAGGCTGTTACCGGTCCCCTTGGTAGCGGGAAAAGCATTCTTGTTGCCTTTCTCGTCAAAAACTTGTCGCAGTATGTACGGGTCCTGTACTTCTTCTGCGATAGAAAGAATCCCGAGAAAAAAAGAATCAGTCTGCATATTAAAAACGCTTCTGGCGTAGCTCTTGAAATATGAACCAAGTATGGCTGACCAGATGCTGAGTACCTACCAGCGCAGTGGACGGGCTGTCCTGGATAAGCTGAGCATGGCTTCTGATTACGAATGAAGATTTGCCCAGTTTTCTTCTTCAGGAGAAAGACCGTTTACCTTCGCAGATCATGGACATTGTGCTCCAGTACGTTAATGATGGGGCGTCTGTGTTTGACACGCCTGGACTAGCAAAAAGACTGGCCGGCCCTTTGGTGGATGTTCGTCGGACGATTACAGGTTACGAAGTAGCAGCTCTCCACCAGTCCTTCTACCAATATCTATCGAAGGGAAGCCTTTGGACCAAATCGGACATATTACTGCAGCCACTACGGACGAGGAAGTTATCTCGAGGGATTGCGGCGGTGTGGTATTTCACCGAGTTCCCAGAGTCGCAGCAGCATCTAGACCAGTTAAGAAGTGCTTCTTCCGCTCCGATCGGCTTCTACACCACTTCCCCTTCCATTACTCTCTACTGCAAGCATTGAAATGCACAGAATTCTGTTCCGATGAGCTTTGCAAAGAAGACCTTATGGTTCAGCAGCTTACCGAATTCCTGACGTCCGGAAAATGCCTGCGTTGGTTCAAGTTAGTAACCATGATTCACTTTGCCGGAAATTTCAGCAAGATTCTTGACAATGTCCTGGGTGCGGTCGCAAAGCTGTCTGATATACTTTCCAACGGCAGCTGTGGTTCTCCAGCGTTGGCGGCTTTTAATGAACACCGCGTGGCATTCTTCAAGAATTGAAATATATACTGTTAAAGACGAGGCCCTGGGACCCTGATAGCCAAAAGCCTAGTGTAATAGAGCCATCTGGATTTAGTACATGTCAGAGAATAATGGAAATCGCCACCACATGCAGTGAAGAGACGGACCTTTTTACTCATCAGGATGGGAACCTGGCAAGACTGAAGGGTTGTCCACAATGCTTAGAGGCCTTACCAAGGTCAGTGAATGAAAAAAATGCATATTTTGAGATGCAGGAGGGCACGTCAACCGAGTCATCATGCAGCAGCGTGAGTTTAGTATAGCAATGCTTTGAATAGGAAGGGCGTGTCTCCAGCCATTACTGTCTTGTCCGCTGCTTGCCTGTCATTTTTATCTCTGAGTGGCTATATGGCGTATGGCAGGTGTGTAGCTGCTCTAGGGTGCTTAACCTCAAAATGCTATCTTCATTAACCCCATACTTATCATTCAATAGGAGCTACCGTAGCGCAAAATTATAAAATAGTTTCCTCTACCATGTCTTCTCATGCTAACCAGACGCATTCAGGGTAGATATGGATCTGAAGCATCCAGATATCGGCATTAGACCATCCCATCTATAAAAGCCCAGGAGTATACATCTGATGGGCTATATCTGGCGATTAGAGTCAAAGAAGATATACCTATATGATAATTCAATATCAATACTATAATATTCAATAGCTCTCTATATGATTATTCGATGTTGACACCATCAATTTGATATCCCTACCATGTAAGAATGCATGTCCATACTCTATGAGCAGGTGATATCACTGATTCTATTGATAATTCAGATGAGATCGACATCACTAACATGATTATCTGTATCTCCATGGAATTTCGGACTTTCGGACTTTCGGAGCGAAAGTGCTGTCAGATCGTCCTCGGAGTCTCGATGATCTCCACAGACGAGACACTTTTCGTCGAACCGTTTCGTCGATCTCGAGAGCTAAGACTGCTTGGCTTGTTTTAGGCTCATCTCGACCGTGACATTGTACTACCATTCGCTGAATCCATAGCTGTCACTCCACATAGCTCTGTCTTGGCTTCGGATGAAGAAGGCTCTCTTGCTCAGCGGATGAAAGTTGATTATCAATATGGAGTTCTGGAAAGAGCTTCTAGTATTGCAAGTATGGCCTCAGAGGTATAAAGACAGCGCTGGAGGGTATGTTGGCCTCGCCACCAGCATCATCCACAAGAGCAATCACCTGCATACAGGGCATCCGTTCTAAGAAACGCAATTCGATCACACTCTCCTCACTTTCAACCAAGTCCAACAGCGCACTTTCTCCTCATCTATCTTTACAATGGCTCCATTCACCCTCTACACTCACGCCGGTAATACTCCTTCCCGATTGATGAGTAACTTGCTAATGAATGCCTGTAGGCCCCGGCCCCAATCCCGTCAAGGTGGCCATGGCTCTCGAGCACCTCGGTCTAGACTACGACTGTGTTCCTCTTGAATTCGGCGAGGGCAAAGGCACCGTCAAGGATCCGGAGTACACCTCCAGGGTCAACCCTAACGGCCGAGTCCCTGCCCTGATCGACCACTCGAATAACAACTTCACCGTCTTTGAGAGCGCCGCTATCCTAACATACCTGGCTGAGAAGGTACCTACCCTCATTATCCCCTTCACTCTAAACCCAGCTAACAACCACCTCAGTACGACGCCAACGGCAACCTCGCCGGCAAGACCGTCGAAGAGCGCGCAACCATCAACCAGTGGCTCGCCTGGCAGGTATCCGGTCTAGGACCTTACCAGGGCCAATTAGTCTGGTTCCTCGTCTTCCACGAGGGCGCCCACGGCGAGAAGCCCAACGGCTCCGTGGTCGCGCGCTACCAGGCCGAGGTGGAGCGTTTGCGGGCTGTGCTGGAGAAACATCTCGCCTCTGCGGAGAATGGGTTCGTGGCGCTCGGCCGGCTGACAATTGCGGACTTTGCTATCTTGCCCTGGTTGAAGAGTTCCGTGCTGGCTGGGGCTGCGCTCAGGCCTTTAACGCAGTACTCGGCTATTGAGGCTTATATTAAGAAGCTGGATGCACTGCCTGTAGTGCAAGCTGCTTATAAGAAGGCCGTGCCTCCTATGATGTAGATCAGTTGTGTAAATAGCTGTGTTTCATTAGAGAATACGAGGTCTACTACTGCCATTCGCTTATAGTTAGCCTTCAGGAATGACACATGCTTTGGCGTCGTTATCACGCATGGAACTGGGGAGACCTTCCCCTGTGCAGGCAGCTCTAGTGTGGAAGGGTACTGTCAACCGATCAACAGAGGTGAAGCCAGAGTAGTACAGACAGAGCCTTCCTGGACTGTCAAAGTCCGAACTGTCAGCGAGTCCGAGACTAACCGACAGCGCTACACATTCTTGCAGGGAGTGGATGGAGCCACGGACGTCGCAGAACTCCGCGGAGCTTCGGCCAGTTTCAATGTCAAGCCTCACTTGTCGTATTTCCGTCAGTCCTCCGACGAAGACCCCTCGGACTTCTCAAGGCCCTCGGAACCAATTACGAGAGACGACTTTAGCCTCAGAAACGTATAAATACCAAGACCGCCAAGACGGCAAGACCAGCATCCCATATTACTTATTAGATAGCGCCGCTTCCACTTCACCCTTGAGTCCTTGACTCAACCACGTTGACCGTCATCCTCCAATAATACTCAGGAAAGTAGAGATATCACAGAACAATATGCCGACCCACCACCGCATCCTCTCCCTCGTCTACAACGACTTCGAAGCCCTCGATTTCTTCGGACCATTGGGCGCCATCGTCCCCGGCAGCGACTACTACACTCTGGAGCTAGTCAGCCTGCACAACCTAGACTCGCCACGTGGCATCGAAACATCCCTGAAAAACGGCATCGGTGTGATCCCGACCCTCTCACTGTCCGACGCCCTCAGTGAGATTTACCAGTTCGACACCCTTTTCATCCCCGGTGGTTTCGGCATGATGCCGCTGGTCTCGGACCCGATCCTGCTGCAGCGCATCGGGAAGCTGGTCGATCGCGCCGCCAACGTTTTCACCGTGTGTACCGGGTCCATCCTGCTGGCTGCGACTGGTCGACTGGATGGGCGGAAGGCGACGACGAATAAGCGGCTGTATGATGAGCTGACTCCGAAGTGTATGATATGAGACCACATCTGGCTTGAAATGAAACTCAAAAGCACATGCTAATTTGGCCGTCCGCTAGACCCCGGTGTCCAATGGCAGAAGCGTGCTCGCTGGGTGCAGGACGGGAAATACTTGACTTCCTCCGGTGTCACGGCGGGGATCGACGCGGGCTTTGCGTTCATGGCTAGCACGTATGTTGCACCAGAGGACCGCCAGGCTTATCCCGAGGCTCAAAGGGCTTCTCCTCAGGGTGAGGAGACTCCAATTCCGGGCTTCAGCAAGGAGAAAGCTCTGCGTCATGCGAATTTCGTTGCGTTTGGTTTGGAGTACCGCTGGCAGTCGGATCCTGCTGATGATCCCTTTGCGGATTTGCCTGGAACAGACGGCAATGCATAGATAAAGTTTCTTTGGCTTTGTTATTGCACTTGATTCCTTAGTAAATTTAACGAACATGCTAGGCTGCCTTTCCGCGTAATTATAGGCTTTACGACCGTAGGGCGGTTGCGATAAGGAAGGAAATAGGAAATATGGACCAGATACTGGACATCATAGAGGAGCCATTGGCCCATCACCCATGGCATAATAAAACTCGGCGGCAACGTAGGCATCAGCGCTCGAAGGATTCGTCGCGGAGTCACTACCCCCACTCATTCTGATAGGTCCACTCTGTAGCGATGGCGAGGTGTGATTCATACGACTGCTAGGAGAACTACTATACGAGTCGGTAAATTGAGAGGTTCCCAGTCTAAGGGGGCCAGGCGGGTCTCCCAGGGTAGCCAACGAAACCTCCTTGGTGTGATCATCAACGGGTGGCGGGGGAAAGTCCAAGAATTGCCAAAAGTTAGGGCTGAGACCATTGGACAGAATCGGCAGCACATCCAGGTCAGGGAACCCGTCAGCGACATTGGCGCACGGCATCGACAAATTAAACGGCGAAAAGGCATCAAAGGGGGCCTGCTGCTCTTGTAAGGGCGCGGTGGCAGCGTCGGCGCTTACGTTCAACGCTCTGATAATATCAGCAACTTTGAGCCTTAGCGAGCTTTTAGCGCTACTGTCGGAGTCCTCTTCTTCAAGCTTCATCAAGGCTTCTAGAGCAACGACACTGCGCTGGACAGACCCTTTGAATTGATTCAAGTGTAGAGCTTGAAGCGATGACCCTTCCGTGATGCTCTTTGTCCGTAATAATTCAATAGCTTCCCTGATCTTGTCGCGACTCATCAATCGACTCAGGTGTGTACTGGCACTATCCGCATCCGCTTGCTTGGGTGTGAAGAGCAGGTCGAGAAGCAAGACAACGGCCGCGTTGAATATCTGGGTCTCGCTGGTCGACAGCGTGCCACAAACAACGCATCGCGCCTGGATCTGAGCTTGGGTGCCGATGATGTTTTGGGCCAGAAGCTGACAGGAAGCACGGCTAATCGGAGAGGAGAGATTGGCTCGATGCAGTCGCAGGAGTAAGCTCCACAGTTGCTGGTGCAACATCCATCGTTGCACGGGGATTGCTGCCATTGGGCCGGTGGCAGTGAGACCTACAGTGCTTCCCAATCGAAAATACGACGGCAGACCAGCCACGTACTCTTCATACCTGTTGTTGAGATGTTTACGCAACTTGGTCGATTCGGTGGTCGCATCGGGCTGCTGAGTCGCTGATCCCCATGGATCAATAGATTCGCGTACAATGGTGGCGAGTTCGTGGGCGTGGACAGTATACGACAGCATCGTGAACTCGGAACGGGGCCGCTCCATGATTTCGCCATTGATGCTCACCCTCTCCATCGACAGACAGAGATCATCATCATTGATGTGCAACGGCATCCGGGTGTTGAATTGCGATGGATGCACGGTGTAGTAGCCGAGGGCTTGACCGCGCGACCAATCTCTCTGTACGAGTGCCCACCTATACGGGATCGTTAAAGATTGACTAGAGGATATTCTGTCCAGGGCCTTACCAAATGCGAATGCCTATTTCCGTTCGAATATGCGGCTGTTCCGCTGGCGATGACGTGCCATTTCCCAAGGGTGCAAAGTGCGATGCAGAGGCGTCCAACTTGATGTCACCCAACCGGTGCAGGCCGAGTTTGCGGGCTCCAGAAATTGCCGTAACCAGAACAGCGTCCAGCGCCAACAAGCCCTCCTGACCGTCCAGCAAAAGCATAACTGCGGCCTGTAAACCGGCGATCGAGCCACAAAAGAGAGATACTCCGTCCTGGAGACAGCGCAAGCTTAGCGATCTCCATGTCTTGGAGCGCATATCAGATGCTCTAAACTCCTCCACACGTAGACTCAAAGACGTGGGGGTCCAACCGAGTAGTGACGGTGAAGGATGAAAAGCGAGACCGAGTACCAACTTAGAATCAAACAGCAATGTGAGCAAACGCTTCCTGGGCAGAGTATACTACACGTACCGCCAAGAGGAAACAGCCTAGTGTCTCCATAGAGACTGTACTGGATATGGCCAAGACCCGCGAGTCCGGTGAAGCAAGACTTAAGCAGTTGCAGAACTGTTCAGCTCGCTTCATGAATGTTGGAGTGTGGACGACATTCCCCAACGGACCTTGGCAGCGGGTGACAAAGACTTCAAAAAGAACATGAATCATCTCCAGCTCCGGCATCGCGTCGACAATCTCTCGAATCAAGGCGAGCTTTTCACCGTGTCGCTTTGGGTCATTAGTCGACCAATACCGGTTCGGAAAGTCAGGCGCGACTAACGACGGCGTTGGTCCAAAAACACCGGGTAGATATGTATTTGGACGAGGAACTCCTTCGACGAAATGCTCCAAGAGTCGCGCTGCCTCCTCTGCTTCCGCTTCGCCATCTCCATTCGCCGGTGGACCACTGATAAGATAGGCATCAGTTGATAGCTGTCAATAATGGAATGAAGTGATGACAAGCTTCACTCACTTCTTGGCGGCGGTCTTGTCTTTGTGCTCGGTTTTTGACCGTTTAGCTCTCGGTTGACGCTCATCTTTGGTGCAAAGATGACCGATATTACGCTTGACGCATTCCATCTGTAAACAGAAGATAAGCATTCAGTCTCTAAATGGAGTGCATAAAGGAAATGGCAACTGACACAAGGTTCTTTGCGGTCACATTTTAACTTGGAGGCCCTACATCGAGAACACGAGAGCGTAAACTTGCGTACACCAGAGTCCGGCACCGCGAGGCTCTTGCCGCGGTTTGCATCAACCATTATTATTATTAATATTGTTGTTGTTGGTTGGATGAATGATAAGACACGGTTAAGATCAGGGACAAAGGGTGGGCGGACTGCAGTCCAGTTGTACACGCCGGCTTACGCGCCGACGCTGGGAGGCAAGTTCAGAGTCAATTTACCCCACTTTGGCGCCAGGACTTGAGGTCTGTTCGATATCCACCGCAGTGCACTTTGATTATCCCCCATAAGAACTAGACGCTTAGAGTAAATGCGTCAATGCAGTAAAAGCAGTCAATGCAGTCAATGCAGTCAATGCAGTCAATGCAGTCAATGCAGTCAATGCAGTCAATGC
>NW_022983937.1:0-37796 GCF_010724455.1 Aspergillus lentulus | reverse complement strand
CAGTCTCAATGGTTGACTGGGTGCTCTGGGTCGACGTGGTCCCATGTTTCTGCGGTGCCTTAGGTGTCACCCCTGCCTCAGGAAAGGACGAGGATATTCGCAAAGTCTCGGAGTCGCATGGACTCGTAGGAAACCCTCATTGCAGCATATCTCGCTTATCGAAGTCGTCGTTTTGCCAGCCTGGCAACTGCCTTGAGGTGATTGCCGTTCGTCGGACTATCGCACATTCGCTTCACTTATGCAACAATGGGCAGACCAGGAGGAAACAGGGCAGGCTAATGAGCCAGACTAATGTTCAACGCTCGGACATAGTTCCCTTCCGCGGTCATTAAATAGAGTGTCTGTCATTGTTCGGGGCGCCGTAGTTTAAGACTCTTCAGTGACTTGTCGAGCCGATGCCTTGGGGGGCGGCATGTGTGCCTAGCGATGTCAACAATCAACAATCGCATTGCACATGGAATCCTGATTAGACGTTTTATACTCTTGCTGAGTTTGAAGGACTTTAGATAAGACGTCTGGGCATTTAAACAAGTTATTCTCATGTCTAATTCATCTATGCTTGGTTGTTGGTCGTGCGAGAGATATAAGATGTAAGATATACGTAAATGGGTTTAACTTTGTTTATTAAATAGTACCTACATCTTCCAGTTGATTTCATCCTTTCTCACGACTGGCCCATCCCCCAGAGAATAGGTTCCTAGCTGACACAGAAGACTCAAGAGAAGACACTGACATATCGCACGCCACACTCCTTCGAATAATGCGCAGTCACCATCCGAGGCTTATATCCCTGTTTTGTCATGCTGTTGAAAAACGTCTTGTAGCCCTCCGCAGTGTCGTTATCCTCATAGTACCAAAGCTGAGCACCATAGTCCGGGCCCGTATATCTCTCCCAAACGGAATCAACCACAGGCTCCCCATTGACCGAATGCGCATGAAGATATGTGGGCTTCCATTCCACAGCATTCACACCCACCTGCATGACACCGGTCACATTGGCATAGTAGAGCCACTCTCCCTTCCAGTCCGAGGAGGTGCGTTCCCCCCAGGTAGCCGAATAGCGCAGTTCATTGTTGATCGTGTAGCCACTGAGGGAGGTGAGACGCAGTGGTGCCAGGCTGGCGACCTTTTCCTTGAGCTGGTCGATCGTCAGATCCACCGCTTGTTTCCAGACCCCGATGGTAGATTTCTCCCAGATTGTGACGAAGCGGCGTTCGCCGTTTGGGAGGTTGTACCCGTTGAGGACGACCGGATGGTATTTCTTGCTGCGGAGATCGGTGGAGAGATCGTTGTACTGGGTAGCTGTGAGGCCGTGTCGACTAATCCAGGGAACGGCGGAGGTAGCGCCTGTTTTCTCCCAGATGCTGGAGAAGAGGGTCTGGTTCTGTTCCGGGGAGTAGTACCCGTTGACATAGGTGAGTCTGTATCCGGCGTGGGTGCGCTCCTGGAATTCGGCTTGATGAGCAGTTCCGTTGAGTCCCAGTTCGTAGTGGAAGAGCTTGGACACGTCTGCTGTGTAGGCTTGGGCGGCCAACAGCAAGACCGCCGTCAGGAGCTTGGAGAGCATTTTGCCGTCGGATTTGTATCGATGATTAGGGGGTTCGTATTAGATTATTATACCGACTTTCCTTGAAAAGAAAACAAAAGAGCGACAAGAATATATAGAAAGAGTGACAAAGAATGGTAAGCAGATGGAACTGTCTCTAACGAATGGCCATTCGAAGTTGGATTGATAAAGCAAAAATGGAGTTGAAGGTATCCCCTTCAATATATCTACGAAACTTGCCTCTGGAGCGTCACAGTCTACTCCGTATCCACTCTCTTAATAATATTTACGAGAAGGCTAACTACAACGGGAGATAGAATGCGAGTGGGATCAATTTATACGATGAATTTCCCCGTAAGTAGAGTTGATCTCCCCTCGGCGCCATCAAGAATACGAGATGAAGGAACCGATTGTTCGGCAGATTCATGTAGTCCTGCGCATCTGGCAGGGGAGTTGAATGCTACTAACGGCTGTTAATAGCAAGCTATTTCAAGCTCTGTTATTCGCCCCAGTTTCCAGGGTCCCTTTGGTCTTTCACCCCTGGTCCTGATACCTAGCCTGAAGCCTAGACGTCCAGTGCGGTTATCACAACTCCACCATAGGCCGCCCATCATTCAGATTTATGTCAAGTCAGAGACAGCTTCCCGCTGCCTGTTAAATATCTTCTTCCATTCTTTTTCCTTGCGCCTAGCCGACTGGCGGCAGACGAAGCCTCGAATACATGGCATAATATGTGCTATTCTGCAGAGCAGGATTCAGGACACACTTTCAGCACCTACTCATGACGGAGGGTGAAGAGACATTCATGAAAGGTGGTGTGGGTGTAGAGGATGGCTGGTATGAGACGGTTGGATTCGTAAATTTCCCATCTCGGATGGCTAGGAATTTGACTGACATGCTAGCTCACGAATGGGGGCTTGCCGTGTACTGACTAAGTAGTAGGGTGACCCTGCATAAAACGCAGACGTGAAACACTCATCAACTCTCAACTTACCACTAAATTAGGCGTTCCTTACTTCATTTCGCGAAGGGTCCGTCTGTGTAGCTTGCAGCATTTACTACATGATTGAATAACTCTACTATTGGTGCTACACATAGTGCAAAACATTCTACAAACTTCTAGCAAACATGATCTCGACGTACATTGCGGGACAGACGTTCAGCGTCCAAGAAATCAATCATTCGCCTTGCTGACGGAAGTCTCAAAAACGCCATCGATGCTGCTCAACGAATCCTTCTCAGCGCCTGCCGCGCACAGTGTCGTTCTCACCGTTGTTGACATGCACCGTAGTTCTCACCGCGTTGCTCATCTAGCTAGATGATTGGAAGGTGTCTGCACGTTTCACAGCGCGTGGCTAAGCCTCTGCACTAAACCTACGGAATAATTTATGGCCATGCTGACGCAGAAAAGCAACAGAAAAGACAGGGAAGATGCACGGAGAAGTGAGGCATAATCGACGGTGGCCCATGGACCGTAGTAGCAGTCCCGGGGCGGTGGGAACTGCGTCGATAGTCGCAATCTCAATTTTAACAATATAGGATGTTTATCAAACTATTAGATACTGAGTATCCAATTAATGATTTGTCCTTCTGTTTTCAGCATTATTGGAGATGGTTTTATTAGATCAGGATAGACGGATCATTGCACAGAAATATTACTGCACCAAGGATTGATAGGAGTACTCGGAGCAGTGACTATGAACTACTAAGTAATTGGGCATTATGTAGACCTTAATTTCTGATTTAGTATGTTTTTTTCCCGTGCAATGTACTAAACATCCATCAAGATTGTCGCTGAGCCAATTTGGAGATCGTCGTGTTTTGATTGGAGGTTAAAAAAGATGTTTTTATTCCGTGCAATGTTCTAAACATCCATCGATCCATCAAAGTTGTCCCTGAGCCCAATTGGGAGACTGCTGTGTTTTGATTGGAGGCCGCAAAAGCACAGCGCCCTTCCCACTTTCCCAGCCAAATAGTTCTGGAATTTGGCACGGACAATCTCAAGATCAGAAGCGCAGTTAAAGTTTTCCACGCAGTAGAGAGGTACAGTCTATAATAATACATCATTAGTGATGTTTGACTGATCCATTGCACATGCTATCTTCCGCGTGCACTGACTGCTGGTCATCAAGCACAAAAAAGACAGGAAGAATATATCTAGACTAAGTCTGCATCCGCTGAAGCTCCCTATCTGGGAACAGGCAGCAGCCTCAGTCATAATGGTATTTCATTTACAGGCAAAGTGTGGTGGGCCCACAGATGATGGTTTCTTGCGATCTCCTCAAAGTAGGTACCTAGATCTAGTGCAGCAGGGATAAGCATTTTAGCGAATCATATGTTTCATCGTTCTGTTGAGAGATATCGTGCAGAGCGCCCATTTCAGGACAGCTCAGACTGCAGTCGAGCTTGGTAGTGGAATACGAATCTGCGTGAGGGACACTCATGTCACCAGCTGATCTATTCACTGCTACAGTAGATCACAAGAAGCCAGAAACCACCACCCTTTGCCTTAGATACAATACCATTATGACATATTATTTTAGCTTTGTTTTTAAATAACTTTTCCCACAAGGCTTGGGAAGGATACAAGATGATCTTGAATTGAAATTCTTTTTTTACAGGGAGGAAAAGATCATACAATAATAATAGCAAAGTTAATTCTAAAAGCAAAAGAATAAATAAAATAATAAATTACCACCGGATAAAGACAACAATATTGACATAGGAGAAAGTCAGGTGATTAGTCGGTAGTCCATGTCCCAGGGGAGAGGTACGCCATGCACTAGATGCGGTGCGCATGCCCGTTTCTTAGGGGTATTACCTTACCTACTCGGAGTCACAGAATACTTCACTTCCAGATCTTGGGACTTATTTTGTTCGGAGTTGAAGTGCCTGTCCGCGAGGCGTTATTGCAAACCAATGAAAGCCCGCCAAGATGGGACAGCGACTTGTAGCAAGGAAAGCTGGCCAGACGCAGAACAGAAAAAGCAAAAAAAGGACCGTCCGTGCTATGCACTTGGAAGAAAGCTAGAAAGAAGGAACAGATCACTCGGACACGACGGACTGGGTGTATGTATTTGGGTGGGGACCCAGGCACCCAGTCACCCAGTCGCCCAACGGAACCCAACGGATGGGTCCGGGGTCATGATCTCCTCTGTTTTGCCCGGCCAATTACCCTTGAATAGCAGGTTTGGGTAGCGTCATACAACTGTCAGATTATTTAGATTTGGCCTAGGATGAGGACCCACTGCGTACTCACTGCCACAATCTAACTGACAAAGGTCAATAGTGACGAATAAGCAACTCAGTCCTAGGACGGGGATCACCCCACTGCCTATATCCTACACGTTCTAGGCAGCTAGGCTATCCGATACCTATCTGGTTACGTTCACTTTCACTCAGCTTCCTTCTGTTTTGCGCAAGGTAGCTACCTACTACCTTAACTCTACATTGAATTTCAATTTTCATTCCCGCTGTCCTACTCTCATCCTCGCATCTCGAAGACCTCCCAGCACGATATAGTCAGTATGTTAGAGCCACCATGGCTTTAAAAAGGACGCTACCGCCCCCTCGGCGAGATAACTCCCAACAGTATCTTTCTTTGTTTGTTTCCTTTACAATGATGCTGTCACCAGAAGCATTCATTGGCTTGATAGCCCTCCTTATTACATGCGTCCCAGTCTATCGACTCATCATGGCCCATTACCAGAATAAGGTCCGACAGGGACAGAATAGAATTGAAGACATAGGAGGCTCTCAAAGTGATACGCTCGATACTATTGATCAAACGCCTGCGGTGTCCCAAACCCTCGGTGCAAGCCATGGCCCAGGTTCTCTGATTCTGGTATCCATCTACACCGCAGAGGAGACTACTACCCGCCCCATTATTCCAGGAAGTTACCAAATTGACGCTGTTCTCCTCGGTTCATCCCCATTTGAGCCCGAGTCAACGAGTCTCTCATCTCACCACGCTGATTGTCGTCTCCCTCCCCCGGTGCATCTTCTCGAACCCTTATACGCATTGCTGCAGAGATATGACTTTGGGATACTGTTATCACGAGCTGGAGCTAGAATATTTCTGGCCCGAAGGGTTAGTGATCTTGGTACCATTACAGTCTTTGGGACTTGTTGATTGAGAGATCTTGATGATACTCTAGGTTGCCGTTCCAGCAGACGAGGAAAACCAGCGTTTGACTGGTCCTGAGGCGAATATTATAGAGTTAGACGAACACGATCACCTTGAATGAGTGGACTATAAGCTGCACGGAATTGGATGTTTATTTGTGGATATATCACTGAGCATTATGGCAAGCGATCGTATCGCATATTTGGGATGATGGATGATTACGGATATTGATGACGCAGGGATAACCTCTTGGTTTTTAGATGTCATAGACTCAAGTACTTACTTGTCTTGATACTTACTAGATTATTCCCCATCTTCATTGCTGAGGGGTTGAACTGTTTTGAGTACTTGAGATGCATCCCTATGTCCATTGTCTTCAGTCTTCAAGTGCCCAACTCCAGCTTCTAACCTGAGTCGTTGGTTGAGGGTAGCTGCCTGCCTAATCATGTCTGCCAGTCAAGCAATACCACAATCCCAGAGCGATAGCACGAATTGCAGTTAAGCCAGCTAAATCGATACAGGAACCCGCGGTGTTACTGTCAAGAAGTGAGACACTGTTCCTTCTTTACACTGAGCGTAGGTGCTTTGTGCACACCGCCATGAGTCAATGACTATAGACTGATGCAATTAGCAGCTATTGTTAGATTGAAGGCAAGAGGTGTCCTCCACGAGTCGGGATGATCCTTGGATCACTTTGGCGTCCTCAAATTCCTCTAGATCCTGAAGAATGATCAATATATTCAACAGGGGGGCCGACTATGTACCTATTACGCGGCCGGCACGGGAATGCGGAGATGCACTGTGTCAGGAACGGACGGCCCAGTAGTAAGGTGAGAAGTATTCATCTTCATTTCGCCCTTGTCGCAGGTGGGAAAGGATTACCGTTGTTCTCCTATGGTTTCGCGGAAACAGTACATCCGCATATCCTTCTTGAGCGGGAAAATGTAGTGCTATGGGAATGAACAGGCTAACTTGGAGAACACCCAGGAGTACTGGGATCGGCGAGTCCATCAGGCTTTGCACTAGTCTTGCATCTATTTAATCTCGAGGCCAATCTGCTTGGCATATTCGCATATTGCCATCTTCAACTACCAATTCAGCCTAGCGTCGATGTAGGATATACTATATGATGTATTAGAGATTTCAACACCAGACCCACACGAAGCTACCCAAAACGGAGGATTCCAATGGGAGACGATGAGATCATGACTTGCCAGGATCAGGCATGTGTGCCAAATGGACACCAATACACCGCTGTTTGAGTCGCGAAATCCTAGGACATATGTCTGAGGCATAAAACGAACGTTACTCCCAACTGCTCACTGTCCCTGCCTACCCGAGTCCATATCACCCGGTTTACAGCAAGGCCTACCTGGGATGGAAGCCATTATACTACATATATAACGCTTGAATATCCTATGTGAAGGTAAACTACTAAGTTTCAGAACCACGTCAGTCTTATTCTTTGAATTACTTCCAGCTGATGATTATAAGTAAGGACGATGGATTATCGATATCGAAACTATTAACTACGGCAAGCCATTGGAACAAAACTGAAATAATATCTGTAGTTGTTTAAGTATATTAGTATTTCATGGTTTGCTACTGGCAATAAAATATAATTTTATATAAAATTAAACTGAATAATTAGCAGTAGTATATCACTACCAGATAAGGTTTAGAGTTGCATAACCGACCCACAAAGATCAAAACCAAACCTCACTGAACTTGCAGCGGTGCAGGTTTAGAAACAAGTGCACAAGTCATGGTGTTAGGCGAATCGAGACAGATCATGAACTTATGGGTGTAGGATATCCTTCGTTCCAAGGGTATGGACGGAGCGCAAGGAACTGAATAAAAAAAAAACTTGGTATCCATGGCGACGTTCATCTCTCTATCCAAGACCGTACTCGAGAATCGCGTGTTTGACACCTATTGCTTGTCACAGAGTTCGGTTAACCACTCCGTCACCCAGTAAGGCGTCCCAAACAGGTTAGACTGAGCCGGCCTCCGCTGGAAGGCCTTGTAGCCTCGTGACATTGTTACCTATTGTGGGCCGGGTGCCTAAAGATGCCAAGCCTATGCAGGCCTGGTCGTGCCTGATTGTGCCTGGACCCTGCAACTGGTTGACAACCAGCTGTCAGTTGGGGTAGGACTGACTATAAAGCGGGGGCCATCGCTTCACCCTGGCCAGAGTCAATGCAATGGCATTCTGCTCTTCCTTTCATATACGAAGTGCTATTTACTTGCGCAGCAACTCCACTATCTCTCAATCTGCCAACAAACGGTACAAAAACGGCCCCGTCCTGAGAGCTGCGCGAACCGTCATCCATCATAGTGTTCAGCATAGAAGGCATTTTTCTCTCGAGAATTACCTTCTACGTCACTCTACGTCTAGACCTGAATCTGTCCCTATGTCCACTGTAGAGTCAACGCGCTTCGAACTTCCGGGGTTTACTTTGCCCCTTGATTTCCGGCCCCATGTATGTTTCCAACTCTTGTGCTGAGGCAACTGATATCAATAAATCTTAGCGAGAATGGACAGATGTTGTTTATGCCAACGCTTTGGATGAAGGCGATATCCAAAATGGCTATGTTGGGTAAGAGTTGCTTGGATCAGAGTTACAATGGATTCCTAGAAGAGAGGTTAAATCAGACAGTTATATGTTCACGCTGAGGGAGCTCTCTATGATGCGTATAATGGAGGCAATCACTGATAAGCCGGATTGGGATAGAAAGGTGCGTGGTTGATTCACTCCCTTCCAAGGCCTCTACCGACGCAAGCTAGGTTTTCAACCAAGAGATAACCGATAAATGGCGAAAAGAAATCTCTGAAAGCGGCCAAGATATCACTGAAGGGATGATTGAGTATATCTTCGCGGAGCTCCGGTGGAAATCTACGGAATACAAAAAGACGGGAATACTAACGGCTTATGATCCCGGTGTGGTCAAGTCAGATGTGGCCATTCCAAAGGAGCTCAAGCAGCAGCTTCGGGACCTTGTCATGCCCCTTGAAGACGTGCCTGTAGAGGAGAAGGACTATCACCCCAGGTCTGACAACAAGGTTGTCGACCTGGTCCACCCATCGCTCTTTCCACTTGTGTATGGTCGCACCAAAGTCCTCGGCGACAAGCTCATTGGGCTTGACGACTGCTTTCTAAATGTAGGGCAGGGGGAGATGACAAAGATTCCAGATTCGCCACCGAAGTATCCTCGTCGAATGCCCGACCATGATCCGTACAGCCGCCATTTTCAGTGGCTTCCATGTGAAGTCAAATTCAATGGCAATGGCGAGTGTCAGATCGCTTCATACATCAACAACCTGCACCCAGCGAAGCACCGAGATCTGTACCACGTGATTGAAAAGATACTCACACAGATCATTCCTCTGTGGAATATATCCCTAACACGAGACCGTAATATCCCACGTCGGATCCAGTACGACGAGGTTGAATACCTTCCGAGCGCGGAGCCTGAACCTCAGCCGGGGGATGACGAATCAGATGAGGACGAATTCTATGAGCGCTTGGAGGAATGGCAGAATGCCCGACAGCCTAAGCAACCCGAGCCATCCAGATTTGAGCCTCCTACGGGTCATCGCCGAAACGTAGTCGATCTGCAGTCCAAGTTTGCAAAGGAAGGATTGCAGGTAATTGTCAAGCTGGCCAACATCGAGCTTACGCCTGAGAAACCAGAGTATGAAGGGGGCTCCTGGCACATTGAAGGACAACTAGTATGGTAACAAAATTGTCCCCGGCAAATATCAGCTGTTAACCAAGATTAGAACGAGCGGATTTGTGCTACAGCGATTTACTACTATGACTCTCAAAACATCACTGACAACACCCTTTCCTTCCGTCACCGTGCCAATGACAGACATTTCGATGACCTTTACTATGAACAGGGCGAGTTCCAATTTTTGCGTGTGTTCGGTTTTGAGCCCAGTGCCGGCGGCTTCGTCGACGAACAGATAACTCAAGATCTTGGAGCGGTAACCTGCCGTGAAGGACGCCTTTTGACATTCCCCAACACACTGCAGCACCGCGTCTCTGCCTTCTCGCTCTCTGATCCCTCTAAGCCGGGTCACCGCAAGATTCTCGCGCTTTTCCTCATTGACCCTAGTCGACGAATTATTTCGACTGCTCATGTCCCGCCCCAGCGAGAGGACTGGTGCAAGGAATGGAAGCAATCCGTCGACGACGTATTGGGAAAGCGATTACCGGTTGAGTTGCAGAATATGGTGCATAAGACTGTTGACTTCACACCGATGACTATGGATGAAGCCAAGGAGTATCGGCTGAAACTTATGGACGAGAGGTCTGCCAAATCTATCCAGACGAATCATGTTTTCGAAACAGGGCAGTTTTCTCTATGCGAGCACTGAGTTTCCCCATCCTTTCCAGGTCCACCATCCTCATGCATATATTATCGAAGTTAGTCTGCTAACAAACTGGTGATGAATATGTTCCCTGGCCTAGTGAGGGAATGCCATGTGTTACACATAGATACTTAATTAACCACTCTTCCATTCTTTCTGTGTCCTGCTGCCAAGATACTAGCTTAAGAAATAGGTAGATCTAAATGGACCTGTGTACATTACATCATGAGCATTCTGCTCTCCATACTGACCGATGTCTCAATAGAAATGCGATTCACTGGACGAATTCATCCCCATCCCTCAGATATGGCAATAGAACATAACTTTGCTTTCACCATTTAAAGCTCCATTTTGGATCTACCGGCCTTCTACAAAACCACTTGAATAAGGGTAGCTTTCCAGAGTGAATATGACAGTACTATTTCAAAGCTCGACGTACATACTCCAAAGCACTTAATTACAGCCAGCATGAAAGACTTGCGATCACTGAGAAGGGCAAGCGACGTTGGGAACTATAAACGGGGTGGCCACATCGATTTAGTCAAGTCGGCGCGTCAACTTAGCCCCAGATTAAACAGTCCCTGTAATTCCGCCGCTAACTGAGATAAACTGTGCAGTGATCCACCGGCTCTTTTCTGATACTAGCAGAAGCGTAGCATCAGCCACATCCTCCACTGACCCGAGGCGATTCGCAGCTCGCGTCTGTTCGTACATAGAAAGCTGAAGCGCAGTTGGAGACCCGTCAGGGGCCACCAGATATGATTTCGACATATCCGTTGGAACTGGACCGGGTGCGAGTGTATTGACCGTTATCCCACGGCTCTTGCCAAGCTGTCCGGTATTTAGTTAGATGGTTGTCGAGCGGAGAGAGTGGGAAAACACGAAAGAGAGCTTACCTCGCCAGCCCAAAACGTTGTCAGGGCATCCATTGCAGCTTTTGTCGCACCATATACAGGGGGTGGGACCAAAATTTTCGAGGCGATGGAGCCGATGTTGACGATGCGGCCGCCTTGCGGCATTCGACCTACACCAACAACAGCTTGTGTCATGTAAATCACACCAAAGACGTTGACGGCGAATTCATATTCGAGCTGCTCTTCTTTGACCTCCAAGAGAGGCGTATTGCGTGCAGCCGCTGCGTTGTTGACTAGAACAAATAATCAATCCGTTTTGTCCAACTACCCGAAAGGAACATCAGGCCGCCCGTGACATACCAAGAATATCGATGTGATCGACGCCAAATGCCTTCAGAATTTGCTCGACCATGTTCTTTGCAGTATCATAGTCTTCCACTCCTCCTTGTACGACGGTGGTTTTGGTGCCAAACTCTTTATTGATGTCAATGGCTACCTTCTCAGCCCGCGCCTTGGAGCTTTCCGACACAAAATGAATTGCTACAGACGCGCCGTTCCGGGCCAAAGCTCTGGCAATAGCGGCACCGATGCCAGTCTCTCTGCCAGAACCTGTAACCAAAGCAGTCTTTCCTGCAAGTGAGAGTGTGTCGGCCGACATATCCAGAAAATAAGCAAAAAAAGCTATGAAGCAAAGGATCTCGGAGCTGGTTCCGAACTCGAACTGGCAATAAGCTATGTTTTATATATACAACGGTGTTTACTACATGGAACCGCTAGTATGAATCTTTCATTAAATAGATGCTACTATAAATCGTCAAGTTACACAAAGCCGAGAGCGCGAAATTGTTCTATCTACAGGGCTCCCCGCTCCTGTTGATTATGAATATCACGGGCAGGATTGTCGCCGCCCCGAATCTTTCTTAGTAAAAATAAGTCTCAAGGCCTGTCTTGAATTTCTTCTTTTGATTGGATCTGAGTCGTTGCTGAATAGCCTGGTTGCGCAGCTGCAAGAAAGGCTTGAGATGGAGGTTTTGTATCGACGTACTGTCCTGTCACCCTGGCTCGCGCTACCTATGTGTTAGGGTTAGACAGGTAGGTATGTACATGAATGTATCATGACCCTACAGTACCTGGATAATACAAGCACCGTACACATGCTACAATACTAATATGTGAAATACAGCCAGTCTGTTCCTATAGAGCATGGTCACCCACCAGGTCCAATGGTTTGCTGCACTGCAATTATTAATTGCCCTCCTCCAAGCAAGCTTATTGTTGTGCTGTTTGGGCTGATGACCAAGGACCAATGGTTCGCACGCTCTGTAATTATTAATGCCCCCACTCTAAGCGAGTTTTGCTTGCATCATAGTTTGTGCTGTTTGTGTTATTGATCAAGAACCTATCAACATCCTGAGGCTCCGGCAGGCTGGCTGCATAGTGCATGACTTGTGTTGATAATTTAGGCGTAATAGACGCTGATGAAAATCACACGAGAATCATCTATCCAGCTTATCAAGCATTCGGTCTTCTCGGTTGCCGAGCTGAATAATGTATGTCCTGATGCTCTCGCCATGGGAGTACACCAGCACTTTTAACCAGCCCAACCCTCGATTCTTGTAGTCTCTGTATCCAACTCCTTTTCTCCAAATCAATCAATCATTCATTCACTCACCATGTCTCTCAAAGCCCTCGCTCTCTGGACCCTCTCGGGCCACGCCGGCACGCCCAACCCCTGGAAGGTCCTCATGATCCTGGAAGAGCTCAAGGTACCCTACGAGACCAAGTCAGTCGATCTCGGCGACTTAAAGAAAGAACCCTATGAGTCTATCAATCCTAACGGACGTGTTCCCGCCCTCGAGGATCCGAACACCGGCATCACCCTCTGGGAATCCGGCGCCATCCTTGAGTACTTAGTGGAGACATACGACAAGCAACACACCATCAGCTTTACCGCCGGCTCGAAGGAGTACTACGAAAGCAAGCAGTGGCTACACTACCAGGTGTCTGGCCAGGGGCCGTACTTCGGGCAGGCCGCCTGGTTTACGATCTACCACCCTGAGAAGGTGCCTAGTGCGGTCGAGCGCTATGTAAACGAGATCCGTCGTGTTTCGGGCGTGCTCAACCGATCGCTCCAGAACAAGGAGTACCTCGTTGGCGGCAAGTACAGCTACGTCGATGCTGCTTTTGTGCCCTGGTACGAGGTGGCTGTGCTCTTCTGGTCGAAGGAAATGGATCTCGAGAGGGACTTCCCGCATGTTAATTCCTGGTTGAACCGAATCAAGGCTCGCCCGGCTGTTGCCAAGACCATTGATGATAAGGAAAAGGCCGCGGCTGCGGAAGGGAAGTAAGGCAATGTGATGGCAGGTAAATCTCCTAGATAGAAGGCGAAGCTTTTTGATCAAATCCAAATACATATATCTTCTATACTTAGACCTACCCATTTCTTAAGCTAGAATGGAAGAGTGTAGATTAGTGAAGCTGGTTTTGAACTTCTCTGTACACAGGAAGCGCTGCTCATTGGTTACTGTATCCATAGGATTTTATGCCAGGCTGTGACTGCTTCGGACTGTTCAGAATCATCCCTATTGATCAAGTTGACTATGTCAGTGCCATATCCTCCACATAAAGAAAGCTTACATATTGAATAAGTGTTTTTGTGACCTTTGCCTGGCCTTTTGTTAGTGCAAAATCCTTTACATACCAAAATCTGGCATGCTGCTTTAAACATTTAGAGCCCAAAATGTGGCGTTTGCCTGGTCACCTTTTCAAATCCGGGAACTTTAGATAGCCATAGCTAGTCAGGGCCTTACTTTTGTGATAATCTAGACTACCTTTTTTCCTCGGAAATACTTTCGTCTTGCAGTTCTATACGCTCCGTTTGCTGCATGAATTTCTAATTTCTGCACCACGTTCCCTGAGGGAACATCGAATTGGACCTGCAGAAGGGTAGCACAATGGGTTCTGTCCAGGATCAGAATAAGCTTGCATAGGCTGAGGAAAGTTCTATTATAATTTAAAGAAGCCTGTCATTTTATGCTATATTAAGCTAGATCAATAGTTGTTCTTGTGCAGGACAGCCAGATTCAGAAAGCAGCGCAGACCAGGTGCTGTTTCCAGTAACAGGCGAAAATCTACTAAAGGGGCCCATATGCTTTCCACTTCCTTCAGAAGTTATCTTATTACAGCAAACTAAGTTCCAACATTCCACAATGGTGAAGATTCCTCCTGACAGGCAGCTTGTCTACCTAGCTTGCCAGCGCATCTTCCGCAGTCCTAACGCGCAATTACACAGGCAGACAAAGATAAAGAATCTTATTCAACAAAATCAGCTGACCCTTAGAGGGACTATCAGAGAGCATAATATCAACAGTGTTTGTCAGGTGGCAAAGTCCCTACTTGAAGAATAAACTTTTAAGTTAACTCTAAAAGCCAAGATGAGGTTCCCGAAGCTCTTTGATGCGTCACCTGCCCAGAGCACAGATTGAGCAGCATCTAAGGCAGAGGCTGCACGGGGGGATCACAGCGAAGATTGGAAGCAAACCAGAGCCAGCAGTGCATGATTTGAACTCGCCAACTAAGAATAATAGTAACGAGGACTATCAAGAAGAGGTATAGTAGTTGAACAATATATAAGCCTACCTTGTGGATTATATTAACTTCTGGAAGCATTGTTTCCACAGAGCGAATTAAAAGAGGGCCAGTCTCATTCAACTTTCTCACTTTATCTTGTATATCTGACATATCAGAGCCAGCATCGCATAATGACCACTACTCAGACTATAGTGGAGGAAAGATGCCTTGAATATGCAAAGATCCATGCTGGCTCCTCTGTTAATCAAAAATTCCACCATAGGCTCTAAGCCTCGTCCTGCCACCTCTTGCAACGCCGTATATTTTCACCCCCAATCATCGTATTTGTATTTGCCACATGAGCCAGCAAGAGCTCAACAATATCTTGATCACCGTTCTCCACTGCGGCTTGGAAAGCGTTCCCATAAGGCCCACCTCCGAGATTGACGTCTGCACCGTTATCGAGCAACATCCGTATGATGTTCTCATGGCCCTCTGCGACAGCTGCTTGGAGTGCGAAACCGTATATACCACCTTTAGTATTGGGGTCTGCTCTATTTTCTAGCAGTAAGCCGGTGGTACTTTCGTCACCATTGACGGCTGCAATGTGGAGAACGCCTGCCAGTTCGCCTCCAATTCCGTTGGAATCGGCTCCGAGCTCAACAAGACATCGTATTAGGGTCTCATTGCCCTTTATCGCAGCGGCTTGAAGAACGTTACCTTCGTCTTCGCCGCACCCTTCATTCACGTCGCCACCATTTGCGACAAATATACGAATAACGTCCTCGTAGCCGTTCTCTGCTGCTGCTCTCATGACATGTGCCGGCCGTAGGGTAGCGGCTTTGCAGTCAATGGTGGGAATGCCGGCACATACAGTGGTGAGCAGTTCTGGGCCCGTCAGCACTCTACAAGAAGATGCAACGACTTGATAAATGACTTCTGCGCCAATGATGTCCGCGACTTCGCTTACTGTAACGGACCGTCTGGGAAAAGCTACCCATATTTGCCAGTTCTTCTTTCTTGTTTTTCTTGCTTGTATCTTTATTGTTTCTCTTGTTCTTTGGCTTTCTTCTTTTTGTACTTGATCTCTTTGTAAAGAGCACCGAATCCAACTGAGTCCTTAGCTTTGTTCTTCGAATACCACAACTTAATCTTCCCACGTACCCCCATTACCTGAAACGAGAGGAAGAAGCTCTGGTTTACTAACTGCAGCCCAGTTCTTGTTCCATGCAAAGCTGAGTGTTGTGTCTGAAGGCTCTGCAGGAATCTCGAGGTTGACAGCCTCTTCAGCAGCACTCCCTCAGGGATAGTCGCAGTGACATTCCTAGACAATACCTCAGACTAGATGTTGACAATCGTTCTCATTATGGCTTTGTCAAAATCAGGGTCTTTACCAACACCATGGTAGAACTCTTCACGCTTAAAGATGCATTTGTCTAGTGAAATAGCAATCCGAAGCTGTTCATTTGGCTGACCTCCTCATCCACCCCAGAAAGGACCTAATGAATTGGTTCCCTACTTTTTCTGACTTCTGCATCTTTTGTTGATTCATAACACCAGCAGACATGCTGCTTTGATATATGTGCTAGAGATATGAGAGCCGTTAAGTTAATAGTTTTACCTCATTATGCCCTAAGAAATGAGGGCGTCTATGCAAGTGTGAGTTGTCAAGGCTTTGTATGCAGAGGGAGACACATTAGTAGCAATGTCCGGTATGTCTACGCTGGCGCTTTCTTCTATTTCTCCTAATTCTCTCACATCAGAATTTAGGTTTCAGGAGATTAATTAGTGGCTATCACTTTGCTGCTTGCGCTCATGCATATGCTATGTAAGTCACCCACCTTGAACATCCATGCTTCGGGGAAAGGCATAGGAAAAAGGTACCTTTGTCTTCTTGCTTACTAAATGCCCAGCATGAGAAGCAGCATGCACATAAGTGGGAATCCTAACCCAGTCAGGGGCGCATCTCCAAGTGGATTTTCCAGGATGTCATAGCTGGGGAGAAACAGATCATGGCAGACTGTGGACTAGGCCTAGGAAATTCTGCATAAGCTGGTTTTGACTCTCTAATGTTCATGGTGTTCGGCTGTAATTTTCCTAGTAATACATTTCTTACTATTCAACTTGCGTGGTAGGATACCGTAGGAACAGCATTGTCACTTTTCCTTGCAGTACTATGGTACATAGTAGACCCGGTTTGTCCATGTTGGATGCTCATCTTGTAGTTTTCATAGCGGGCTAATAGCTGGCTCAGAAGATACTGGAGCAGTTGTTTATACACCATCTGGATATGATGTCTAGAAGCCTGTGGCAAATGAGGCAATAGGCAAGTTATGAAGAGCGACTATGTTCTGTGTCTCTTGATCAGTCACCTCATTTGCACCAGATTTGTACACTCATATGGTTGTTATCCAAAATGAATACTCCGATCCTAAAAAACGGCGTAGCATCCTCTATTGAGGTGAGGTTTTGCATTTGCACATTCTGTCATATTTGGAGCTCATTCCCGCCGGATTATCATTTCTCATATTACTTTCCCACATAGAGCGGCTGGCCCATAACACGTCTAGCTAGTATCACTAACGAAAATTGCTACGTTATGAGCTCCACAACTGTTCGTTGCAGCACTCAACTAGTATTCGAGATCTGGATCTTTCTGGAAGAGAAAGTCTGTATCTTCAAGGAATTTCCGTCCTTCCAGGCCGCAAGGAAGATATTCCTGCTTCACGACACCATCGAGATAGTCCAAATTATACTTATAGCATTCGACGCCGGCCGCTTGAAGCCGTGCGTTGCTTTGCTCGGTTAGATGGACAGGAATAGGCAAGTCCTGCATCCCAGGCTCTTGTAACGCGGCGAAAGCATTATTTAGGCCCCGATAGGAGCGCGTACTCTTCTTCGATAAGCACATCGTCACAGTAAGCTGAGCGAGGGCCGCCCGCGCCTCAGGGAGGCCCAAAGTTTCAATGGCCTTGAACGTTGCCGTTGCCTGAGGCAGTACTGCATTGTTCGCAAGACCAATATCCTCAGACGACGCGACAACTAGGCGCCTGGCTATGAAGAGAGGATTTTCTCCTGATTCAAGCATGCGCGCAAGGTAATATAAGGCCGCGTCTGGATCGCTGCCTCTGACAGACTTGTGAAATGCGGAAATGGTGTCGTAGTGCTGGTCTCCGGCGCGGTCATAAGCAAGAGGTTGCGTCAAGGACTGCTTTAACCGCTCTTTAGTCATATTTGGTCGTTCGCTTAGATGGTACGCGAGATCCAGTAACTCAATAGCTGCTCTGGCGTCCCCATCAGCAAGGCTAGCTAAGAACAGCAGTAGCTCGTGATCGAGAGACAGTGGAACCTCGGTCCCCTTCATAGTCAATTCCAGCTTCAGGGCCCGCTCAAGAAGTCTGTAGATATCAGCGTCTTCCAATTTGGACAATGTAAAAACCCTGCACTTGTAAACCAGAGTGTGATGGAGGTTCAACGACGGGTTTTCCGTTGTTGCTCCGACTAAGATTATTGAGTCTTCTTTGACAGCGTCCACGAAGAGTCGTTGCTGTGGTCGCGACAACCGATGAATCTCGTCACAGAAAATTATCGACTTCCTCTTCGTGGCCTTGAAGCTTCTCCTAGCTTTGGATAATATATCTTCGTATTCCTTCATGCTCGTTGTAACACTTCCAATCTCCACAAAATCCATATCTGTCATCCGGGAGAGCGCCCTGGCAATTGTAGTCTTCCCTGTGCCTGACCCACCCCACATAATAAAATGCGAGATATTGTTCTGCTGGACCATTTCGTAGAGAGCACCGCCGGGTTTGACCAGGCTCTGTCCAACAACGTCACCGAGGCTCGTTGGCCGAAGGCGCTCCGCAAGTGTTGCATTGTGGTTTGTCCAGCCACGTCCATTCAGCGTCTTCTTCAACCCCGGGCCCAAGTTGGCTGTGCTAACTGTCTGAAGTCGCTCTGAGTCCCGTTCGGCTTCGGGGAGGGCTCTTTTGACAGGTATTTTTGGGTGTGGATAAGGTACTCCAGGAGCATTGTTGGAACCTTTAATCTTTGAGGTCGAGCAGGTTCTGGGCGAATAGGCAGGTCTGTTGCTTTTTGAACCCGATCCTGGCTTCTCCTTGTCATTTTCGAAGAAATTTGTACAGTTTGACTCGATGTGAGGGTCTATCATGAAGGTAGAGACGTCCTTCTGACACAGCGGACACCGAACCATGACTGAACAACTTGAGCCTGACTGAGGCCGGATTAGGCATCGTACATTCCAATAATCTTCCAATCTCTCGGGGGAACAGGAGTGGTTCGAGTGATCGAGAGAGCTTTGTTTCTGGGCGACAGACGAAGGAGACTTGGTAAGGCAGTCACAAGACGTCTAAACATATGCAGGAGCACAATGGATACGCCCTTTCAAGAATCCAAGTGTGGTCGCAGTAAATGAACGGAGATCATATTCATCGTCGATATTTTCGCCACCCCTCGCTAGAGTAATCAAGCTCGAGTTGCCACATTGGGAACTGTTTGGCGGCATCCGTAGTATGATCTTCACTAGAAATTGAGATGACATACCGGCGTGGAGTCGTCACCGAGGGCTCAAAATAGAAGGATGACGGCTTCTACGTTGTAACTAAGCCCTGCATTAACCGAGAACTATCTAGTCAAGGCTAACGCTCGCATGTCCGCCGAAGCAGGAAACTCCAGTGGGTCTGAAGGCGTCGTTCCGATGGTCCGAGTTATTAGTCCAATATTTTCGGTGGGGAAAGCGCTGCGGCCTAGTATTCTGGACCAAATACCGAAATTTCGTCCATGCATATCCAATGGGATATTACCAGCAGCGGAAAAGAGCAGATATGTGTCTTAATGCGTTTGATTTGGTGAATATCCGATCCTATCTCTATGCCGTTGAAACCGGAACCCAGCCAGCTGTAATATTGTGGAACCTAAGAGGATTAGTTTTTCACATGCTATAGTTGAAAATAGTCTTTAGTGCATATTGAAGTATCCTGATATAACTTCGCAACTAGCTGGTCCCTGACTTTCCTATCTTTAACAGTAAGGCTGCACCAGCTAGACCAAATATTCTATACTCTCGGCTTCATTGTTACTGATAGGCTTTTATTATTTAGGATATATGGTGCCCAAAACAGCGGCGCTGATCTGACTACATAGGACTGAGTTGTTGGACCCGTCATCCTAGAAGCAACCGCCATCCTTTCTGCAGCATGTAACGCACCCAGAAACATGACTTGCCGCTATCGTGAGCAGCCCAGAGTTCCTCAAGGAGTTGGAGAGCATGGAGATTTGCAGGTAGCCGGTTAAGGGAGTACACCGCTCGAAATCTCTGCCGAACCTGATCCCGCAAACCGGGCTCTGATGCGCCAAGTTCGGACCCAGCGGTAAGGAGTGGAAGAGACTGGAAATTCAAATGATTAGAGGTTATGGGAATTTGAAGGAGACCTTGGACGGTTTCTATAGCGTAATGATGGATTACAGCCTCCAAACTAGACTCCTTCAAAGCCGGGTTTGTAAAGGAAGCATTCCATCCAGTGATTCGATAAAGAAAGATGAGGCCGTGCTTGCGTAAAGCCTCGTATAGGAGGTCCAAGGCAGGTATTGCAGAGCATGCGCTCCACTTATAGAGCTGCTGCTCCAGGATAGCCTCTCGAGAGGGATTGCGTCGCTGCGAGTGGATGACTTGCCGACAGTAACGACCCACGTTTGCCAATATGAAGAGAAGCTCCGTGCAGGATCCGTACATTGGATGATGCCAGAGACCCATTCTCTGCACGGCGATGGCAAACTCTAGCGAGTTCAACTGCTGTTGCTCGTCCGGATCCACAAGAAACGCAGAACACATATCCGTGTAGAGATACATCCCGAAGCACAGCCGTGGAAGGCAATCAGGCTCAGAAAGAGCGGACGTGTCTTGGAGCATTCTATTGATCAGAATCCGTGCTGCAAACAAATGTTCCTTCCCAAAATCTGTCATGTCGGAGTCGACTCCATGCGACAATGCCAGCAGCATGGCAGTGAGAAGAGATGCTCGCGGCGTGGTCTCCACATGTTCCAACTCCTTCCGGAAGGACACCAAGGCTTTGCCTCTCTCTTCAAGGGCAATAATTGGGGCTTGCGTAGGGAAGTATTGCTCATGCTGGGCGCTAATTGACTGGATGATATGTACCAGTGCCGAGGATTTTGTAATGTATTCCAATGCGGGGAACGAATAAGGATTGTCGTCGGGGTCAATTACCAGCATCTGACTTACTCTTTCCAGCCAATACTGGAGGAGCCGTCGGTTGATGGTCGCTTCCACCTGCGACGAGAACCAAGGCGTCTCGCACTGCCACATGGTCAGGCGAGGGGCTGACGAGCAGATTAGGCCCTTGCGCAAGCAACGCAAGCACACTGGAAAGGTCTCGTCACATTTCACTCGTTTTGCTTTGCATTGTTGACAGCCAAGTTTACTTTTCGATCTCCCCTTCGATGCAATCGGCTCACGTGGTGGTGTGTATCCTGGCAAACTAACAACAGGTTCGAAACGCACGCGAAAGAAGGACATTTTTCATCCCTGGGATTTCTATTTGCTTGAGTATTAAGATACGAGTTCTGTTGGTCTTTCTGTGATAGCTAGATAGACTGAGAGACAATGGAATGATGGAAGCATGCCTCGAAAACATTTTCCGTTGGTGGCCCACATTTTGCTCCTTGAGTGAAACTGTCAGCCATGCCAAGCCCCTAGTAATCTATCAAACCAATGATATCCAGCCATCGAAGAATTCAAAGATGATTGAAAGAAGAGTTCACATTGCCAAGCATTTACTGAAGGAAGATTGACGAGACGAAAGGACTAAATAGAGAACTCCGAAGCAATAAGCATTAGATATTCAACTCATGTCTTTAGCAGAGGAATCTTACTTGTCCTTTTTTGTCTATCAGTATTCGCAATTCTTACACTCAGCTGACGGCCTCCCGATAGCCAACAGAAACAATCCAATAATGTGAAGAGAAAATAACGAGTACAGGCAGTTTAGGATGAGTGGCGCCTCAGACTCAAACTCAGAACTCGCATTCTAGCCCAGAAAGGCAAGTTGGATGGGTCGGACACGCGTAGGTAGCCAACTGCACCCAATGAGGATGCCCTCAGTGACTAGAGAGCGACCCGAAGAAGTCATGGCCGCCCGAGCGAACAGCAAGTGGGATCCCTCTTATCGTGCAGAATTGAGCCGCTCGCGATACCTCCATCTTCTGTGTGCGGCCTGATGGTGGCTAGAGGCTGATGCGGAAGGGCGCGGTTTAGAACTCCGCAATGTTGGTATTCTAGGCTCGACGGCGCATATATCAGAAGGCCAGGGATGGATTCGATGTTGTTGTTAGAGTCAGCCCCTGCATTGATAGTAACTGGGAATTATCCTTAGGGTTAATCGTTTAGAGCGGCGGTATGCATTTGCATGGATATCTGATCCAGCCGCACTACCACCACTTGCCCGTGGGACATAGCATGTGCTGAAGTCTAATTAAAGTCTAATGTATATTCATGAGGGCAAAAAGAGAGAATAATGCTACAGATTGTGTTGTGAGAAGCTCGGCAGGTACCACGTATTGAAATCTCAGACTGATAGTGAGCTGAAATGCCCGGATGTTACACAGTAGAGTGGAGAAAGATTTTGAACTTGAGCCGCCAATTGATTTTATATTACTTGCGACATAGTACCGGTAAAGCCAACCAGGTCATTAAGATAAAAAAACAAACCTCGTCCACAGCCGCGGCATGATAGAGTTGCGTCGGGCAGAGCAGCCAGCAGTCCTTTTCAGGATTCGTCATAATCAGGCATAATAATAGTATTGAGAAACGTGACCTATTAATAGTAAGCCGAGCCCCTACAAAGCCAAACACCACTCACAAATGGTTGCAGAACACTGATGATATTAATTATCGTCTCCTGACCATCTTCGGCAGTAAAGATTGCGTCGTCGACTTGTTTCACAACGTGATAATTTCGTAAATTCAATAGCTGGATATCCCGATGGTCTATAGCATAGCCCTAATCTTGTAAATCCTGGCGCGGATTTTTTCGGAAGGGGAACCCTTACCTTTGGCTTTGTCTTCAAAGCCCCTTCTTTGTTGATATCAGCAAATGCCGTCAATGCACCTTCCACTCCTCCATTCGCCTTCGGCAAGAACATGCCCCGGAAAGCCTGAGAGCTCAACACTTGGCGCCAAATGTGAGGCCTCTCGTCAATGCTTTCCCGCAGTAGCTGGACGGTCGGCGGCTCAGGGGCCCAAAGCCCACCGCCGACGTACGACGAACCCGGCTCTAGATGGATATAGTAGCATGCATATGGCCTCCTTCTACCTGTGCGTGAGAATGCTGCGGAAAAATGCGACTTGAGCATAGCGAACATGAGTTAGTATGAAGCCACTCGTGTAAGCAAGGGAAACATTACCAACCTTGTAGGGCCTCTGGTCCTTGCTGAAGCGGAGGTCTCGATATATGCGAAATATTACATCATAGGGTGGAAGTTTTGGGATAGTAGAGTCGAAAGCAATGATCTTGGGTGTCAGCGTCTTTATAAACGATTCCCAATCTTTCAAGGCACGTATGAACTCCTTCTGGTGATCTGTTGGCGTCAGTATAAGCCTGTTAACCACTGGTCCGTTCTTACCCTTGAACCACGCGCGTCTGTTGTTCGCCTTGAGATCCTTCAGATATAGCAAGGTATTTCTGTGTACTTTGTAATCTGCATATTCGACTCCGTCGAGCGGACGTAATCTTTCGTAAGGAATGATCGTAACTATCCTCTCGCTAGCTTTGTCTTTGACATCTTTCTTCAAAGTGCGGATTCTATCTTCTTCTTCTTCTTCGTCGTTGTCGTCGTCTTGCTCAACCTCCTCATCCTCTTCTCCTGGTTCATAATCGTCATCGGTATGGCGATATCGATCTTCGTCAAAATCATTCGTAGAACTGTTTTCGTCGCCGGGCAGAACTGCAACATCTTTGTTACCAGGCCTGTTAGCAATTCGCCGTAATCTGCGTAGGCCATGAAGCGATGGTGACCCCAAACGCTTACGGGTAGGCATTGCCGTTAAGTTTCGAAGTTGAAAGTGAATTTAGGATATTGTAGCATTCGGCAGCAATGGAGCAGTCATGCTCGGGGATTCACCTGGGCGAGAGGGTAGTACGGAGTCTTGCCATGGCAACATTTATTGATAAACACAAAGCCCTAAGTGTGGAGCTGCATGTCAGGGATGCGTGGTATTGTTCCGTTATGAAGTTCATAGGTTCTTTTGACTTTTGACTTATTCGAGCTAGGCGGCATGTCCTTTGCAGTATACTTTGAGGTTGTGGGTCCAAAGGAATTGCCTCCACTTTCCTCTTCCGGGCAAATCGCGAGGTCTCTCCTGGGCCACATCCACTCAAAAATGTAATCATAGCCTTTAAAGGAAATTGAGATGACGTGCTCTTTCGATACCGAAGTTCGCAGGCATCCGCTCCAACACCATATATTACCCACGCCCTCCCTTCCCCTGCTCCTCCCCCCAAGACTTCCATCACTTTCCAGAGTTCTAATCCAATTTGAACCATCTGTTCCATTGCGTTACCTTTGCCAAACCCCCAGTACCCCCCAACAGTCAGCTGGAAAACAATGCAAACCCCTACAGGAGACCATAATTACCATCTCATCTACTGGCCCGGAACGCCTGGACGAGGAGAATTTGTACGGCTTGCTCTGGAAGAAGCCGGTGCACCCTACAGAGATACTGCACATGAAGAAGGTGGCCTACAGGTTGTACGGTCACACGTTGACAAAACCCTCATCGGCGACTGGTCTGGCCCCCCGCCGTATGCGCCGCCGATCCTGAAGCATGGGGATCTCGTTATCAGCCAGACAGCAAACATCCTTCTTTATCTGGGTCCGCGTTTGGGTCTGGTGCCCACCGGTGATGCTGTCTACCATGTGAATGCGCTGACATTGACGGCGCTCGATGGATTGAGTGATGAGGTCCACGAGTGTCATCACCCAATTGCAATGGAGCTTTACTATGAAGATCAACTGGAGGAGAGTAAGAGGAGATCCAAATGTTACCTGCAGAATCGTCTGCCTAAATTTCTCTCCTACTTTGAGAGGGTGCTCAAGTCCCAGAAGGCTCTGGATCAACCGTGGTTGTACGGGACGACATTCACGTATGCTGACCTAGTTCTATTCCAGGTACGTGTATTTACACGGGGGGTCTCCAGCTTTTGGTCAAGAGCTCTCTCCCTCCCTCCCACTCGTGCTGACTCTGACTGACCGTGAACGGGCAGTGTATTGATGGTGTCAAATTTGCTTTCCCTAAGGCTGTGGGAAAGTTGGAACAGTCGGCCCAGTATGTGAACGTGTTTACACACTGCGAAGCCGTCAAAAATCGGCCCCGCATTAAGCAATATTTATCCAGTGATAGAAGACAGAAGTACTCGATGGATATCTGGAGACATTATCCTGAGCTGGATAATGCAGAATAATTTTGCCTCCTATTTGCTACTGCCTACTAGCCTTTCTGTCGAGCTGGTGGTAATAATCAACCATTGACATCAGCATTGCCTTTATTCACTAAACCGTATTTCCCTGCCGAGTTGATCAACCCCCGGAGCCGATCACATTGTATTCCATACAAAACGGCTGTTTTCAAAGACCTTGATATCGCAATAACGAAGTGTTTACGGGGGACTAGATCTAGACATAGAGCATAATATCAAGTGCTAACATGTTATTAAAAACTGCAAGGAGACTTACCCCTCCCCTCTTCATCCTCCTCCTCCTCTCAAAGGTCTTCGCGCGGCTTCTAAATCTTGACAGGAAATTACAGAACGTGTGAGAGTAGTTGTGTCATGGAGCTTCTAGATAATTCCAAATATCCTATTTAAGGCCCCCTTCTAACCATTGTGTCAACTTCATAGCAAATAGGCATGTATTATTTACATCTCCAACTCGTGCATCAACCTTAAAAGTCCACATACCACTCCTCAAAAACATTGTAGGAATCTGAAAATCTAGTAAAATATCACTGCGGCCGCTAGTAGGCATGTAGTCAACCTGAACTCCATAGGTATTACGAATAGTCAGGTGGGCTAGATCATTAAAGGGCGTAGTCTTCAATGCCCCTGTAGTGGAGTCCTCATTATCATGACTACCATCCGGATAGACAGTAGAGGCGCTCACTTTGAGGGTTGCATTAATGAGGCCCTCGTCAGAAAGTGATAGTTCCTTCTTTTTAGATTCGGGTAGATAACCGCGTAGGTAGACAAAGAAGACACGGTCACTTCATCAGGATGTTAATGTCAGAATGTTATAATTAAGATTAAGCTGTACTTTAAGGAGAGGGGAGATCTCACGCGATAATAGGTGTCGGGGCAATCTCTAGGAATTCAATCTTGAATATCTGGTCATCCTTAGGTACAGTGTCGTAGATGGCATCGTTGTGGCCGGGGATTCTGTTGTCTTGTTGGGCCATAAAGTCCTCGCCGACGAGCAATTCTTGCTGTGAGGGGCTGGTCTTAGCAAGAGCAGCGAGTGCAGCGGTGCAAAGAGACAAGCTTTGAGGGAGAATTAATTTCATCGCGTGGCAGCGGTTGCGGATTAGATTCTGAGACAGCCCAGGGCGAGTGAGCAATGGGGATGAGAGGCGTGTTGGATTTATGTCACTTGACTGCCTACTACGCTAGAGTCTAGTACTACTAGAGTCTAGAAACTGCCTCTCGATAGCCGCCCTAAACTAGCGCCCAACCACAACGCTGCGGAATCCAGATCGTCCGAACCGTTTGGCTCTTATTCTCCCCGGCCTGGAAGCGGCTCGCCTGCTGAAAAAGATATCAGAGGCCATGGCTCCTCGCTCGCGATTACTGATTCAAGAGTTTGCGAAGAATGCCAATTACGCGAAGATGCACGCCGCTATGATTGCCTTGTATGGCGGTCGAGAGAGAAGCTCGACTGAACGGCATCAAATGGCTGGCTTGGCTAGGCTTCGAGTGACATTCGAAGCTTATCCACCGTTCAAAGAGGGCTTGATTGGAATGAGGATGGTGGAGAGTTCTGTTTAGACTGAATATTACTTGCTAATCGCGGCAAAAAGAAAAATTGATTGAAGTACTGTTTCTATGATCTTTGTCTCTCTTAGACTATTGTGTGGATACCTTCCTGAGTGCAATCTTCAGTCCAATGATTGTCATAGTGCGGTTCTCAGATATAGCCGACACTGGGAGATATTATAACTGGTGCACATTTTTATAAATCGCAGGGAAGGATTTTGTGGATACTTTATGGTCTGGGATTAATTCAATCTAAATATGGAGCATGATTAGACGGCCTCTAAGATTCTTATGCAACTAGATACTGTCCTTTGGGCTCCATATCCATAGGCCGTCTTTGTTAACAACGACTGGAAAGCAATTACCTTGTGGTGATATATATGGGAATGATCCGAAGAATAGCTGCAGACGGGAGGTGACGTGTATCCATTGATTCAATTCTCGAGATTCATACTAGCTGTTCCGTTGATCATCTGCCTGTCTCTCCGGACGGAGTAATCCGAATCACTGTAAAGACCACTAAGAATCCCGCGGGACTCTTAGTGGCCTATTGTCCCTGTAGTTTAACTCCACTACTAGTCCCTTGACGCTCTCTAAAGCGCTGTACACCTTAACGGGAGCGAGGCAAATCGATCCCAGTCATGCGTGTCAGAGTAGCGGCAGTGTTGTGAACTTTTTTTGAGCTACAGGATTTCAGGGTTTCGGATAGCTCGTAGGGGAGGATGGAGAGTGCATCCAGTTCTGATCTCCCCAGAGTAGCTCTGTGGGTGGGGATGGCTGTCAACCAGCAGCGTCTCCGCATTAAGGTCCCCTTCAGGGTCTTCCTCCGTTGGACATGACATTGCGTGTAACTGCTAACTATGCACTAACAGCACAAACAGTCCCTGGCAGAGATTTCATCTGGTCCAGCAAAATGGCACATAGGAGATGTAAAACATCCAAACTATTATAGCGCTAGGGGCGGCGATATCAGTTTATATTGACCTATTCCTCCACTACTAAGGGGATGGCGTGTTTTGTTGTCGATCACGAGAATAACCGACTCGGACTTTTGGCCTAGCGCCGACTACTTAGTAAACATTGTTGCCAGTCTGGCGTCCCAGAGCTTGACTTGACGAGAGCGTGTCTCAGTTTCTCAAAGGCCAAAACAGCTATGGCTCTCAGTGATGATATGGGCTGCGGCAGCTCCGTCCAGTACTATATACTGCATATACAAATTCCTCTCCACAAGTCCCTATCTTAAGACTAGTAGACCTCAAAATGTATCATGAAGTTCCTCCACCTGTGTGACATCTTCCACAAATGTAGCGCCATACTCTCTCATGATCTGTATCTTCTCCTCCATATTCATTGCTAAATGCATTCTCCCAAAATCCCCTGGTAGTTGTTCAGCATTTGCAAACCTTAACACCCAGACACCCACTCCATCTGTCGGCCAACCAAACTCCACCACCTTTGCTTCTTCCTCAGTCATCTCCCTCCCATCAAGCTGCACCTCAACCCAATCCTCCCTACTTGGCCACCATGTCGCACCAGTCCGTCGTAGAAGATTACAGAATTTGTCTTCTTCATCGGCACTGAGTGAGCGCAGTGATACATGAGAGCAGGGGAGTGATAGGAAAGGCATATCAACAAGGTCAGCGTCTTTTCTGAGACCCCCGCCAGTTGAGGGGTAGCCGTAGACAACACATCCCCAAATAGTGAAGACGGTCCGTTCAGTTGTTGATAGAGGAGGATTTGTCGGGCATGAGCCATCTGGTTGGTCATCTATTATTGTTCGTTGATGAAAAATAGGGAACTGGTCCATGTTAATGGGAAGTAAGCGGCCAATTGTTTGTTGGCAGAGAGTCAATAGAAAGGTAGAGATAATGGTGATAAGCATGCTGCTAAACCTCATGTTTTAATAAGATTATAAACAGGAGAAGACCAACATTAGGTGTATAATGCGGATTACTGTCTTAATATATGGGAATTAAGAGAAGCTCTCTTCAACTGATTAGGCAGGAACATTAATATTATAGGTGCAGCCATATAAGATAACCCACTGTAATTTCCTATGTTTGGACATAACCGCTAACCTTTTCAACTCTAGCCTGAAGGTTTCCTCAAGCGTTTTAATGCCAAAATTTCAATTAGGTTGCGTATGGTATGGCCAGAGTTTTGTGAATTGCGGTGCGTCATCTAGACATGTATTCAACTCAAAGCCAGGGACTGTATTATTTGCCGAGGTCTACCTACCCAACGAGACTTATATGCAAGCAGTCATCGGCGCCGTATCAGGTGGCAAGCCTCGCATTCATGACCCAGCTAAATTTACTGGCTCCCACGTTGCTGGTCTTCTAAGCAACGCAGGTGTCTCCTTTACAGACTATAGCTCCGTCACCCTTACCTAGTCATCAGTCAGGAATGCTCTTAGCTACGCAGTGTATAAGAATGGTGCACAGGTACTGGGACTGCCAGCCTCATTAACCCAAGCTCCAATTAGCATGATTGACTCCAGATCCTCTGGTATCCCCTTCGAGGTACGGGTGATTCTAGCTTTAAGCAGTGGAGGTAGCTCCTAGTTGATCTCAGCAAGCACTACATGCCTACCAGCCAATGATACAATCACCAATGTCAGCTTTACACAGAATAGCAACATTGTTATCTACAAAGCCGACGTCCTGGTCTCATACGCATTTATGCAGCTATTCATCGGCATCAAACAAAAGGAAGGATTTTCTCAAACCAAACACAGGTGGCCGATTAACGTGGCAGGCCTGGACAATCTGGGTAGCCAGTGGCTCCAGCTCGTCAACTACCTTGTTGAAGGTAATGACTTTTACTCTAGGATTTACAAATACACTGGCACTTGGAGTTCTGAATCTAAAGCCAATTTAGACTGGTCATGGTCTTCTATTAGTGTCGCGCCTCAATCTCAGAATGGTTATACATATACGTGGAACGTCCTGTTTGCTGGCACTGATGCTGTAGCCAGCAAATATCTAATCCAAGACCAAGAATATGCCCCAATAAACAAGGTTTGTACGGGTTCCCTTTATAGGTGGAGTGCAGGAGGTTGGTAAGGATAGTCTGGGAGAACAGTGGAATGTGTACTTCTTTCACTGGCAGGCTGATTAATCTGGGCATTTCCACGTGGCAAATGAATTAGGTAAGATGCATGGAACTACTTGTAAATGAGACTAATTGTATTTAAATGACTGTACAATACTGTACATGTCATTGCCCTGAAACGAAGATAGTGAGAGAAAGGGGAAAAGTAAACAATCCTGCGAGAGCGTAAGCAAAACACTACGGCGTTTTGCTGTAGAGAGCGTCCGCCGCGACAGCCTAGAGGATAGCAAATTATCAACCATCCTCAACGACACCCACTGGAACCCGACGGTCACACCCACTGGAATTCGACGGTCGAGCGCGGAAATCAGGCTTGGGATTGTGCGGTACCTTATTTGGGAAGATAGCAATTCCCATTGTTATTATGTCAGCCTATTTATCCTTCTTCCCAAAGGGGAGCAAGATCGTAGTGCTTACGACCACGTCATTGTTATTGAGATACCTCTGAGCCTGTAGGTAATAGTAGATAGATAACAATGGGGTTTAAGAGTTTGTGTGCCCCTAGTTGTCCATGGAGTTAGCTCCCCGTGGAGCTGTTGGGGGGTTGCAAAAAACTTTTGCTCGTTTAGTTATGCTTGCTCAGACTCTTTCTTTCTATAAAGCAGTCCTTGACTCCTTGCTCAAGAACCAGTCCATGTCTAGTAAATTTGTGAGACCTCAGATGCGAACTGTTCCAGACAGGCGTGTTTAGCCTCTTGTCAACTATTTAAACG
The DNA here is from genome assembly GCF_010724455.1 of Aspergillus lentulus. The sequence goes on along the minus strand of NW_022983937.1, from coordinate 7,436 downwards.
AATTAACAGGCCCCGGAACCCTCGATTGATCTGATCCTTTGATGCACCCTCTCAGCCATTCCACACCTTGCTATGCATTGGCTACCAGTCCTCCAATCACTCCGTCTGCTTTTTATTACTCGTCCCCTCCTCATTATGTCTCGATTGGCGCTGTCTATCAGAATCCCGCGTGCCCAGGCGATTCCCGACCCACCGTCTTGCAAATCATCCCAGACAAAAAGCTTGTTGGTCAGATAAAGGACGAAAGTACGTCCCCCCCTTTTCTTTTACCACCAATGATTCTATTCTGGGGCCCACCTTTCTCACTTTCTACCACATACTACGGGTTTCTGATTTGTGGCCAAGGCAACACAGAGACGCGATGGAACTTTCAAAAAGCTACAGATTGAGTTTCAAGAGCTTTATAGACACTCAACCGCCGGTTTTTAGATGCTGTGGCAAAGGTTTTGCAGGTGTGCTCCTCGATTCCAAGTCGTTGCCTGTACCAATGAAAGGATGTGCCGCCCAGCGACAAGGGTGTCACAGTGCCAAGTCTTAACAATAGAGTGGTAGGCCGCGATCAGAGTCTCGACGCTAAAGCTTAGCTCCCCAGGCTCAACCCGCTGTTATGAGTCAGAATGGAAGATTGTCTCCAACAGCCAAATTTCGAAGGCGAGAATCCCGGTTTTCGGGCGGAGTTATAGTCCCCTGTCCTTTAGCAATGGCTCTGTGTAGTCCAAGACCAAAAGGGCTCAACAGCAAAGAAAGCTTCTTTGGATTGGTCCAGGTACCATGGTCCACTCTCCAAAGCTAAGCTACTGGGGCTAATTTATTGACCTTACCCTTCTGCATCCAATCAACGGAGTTTATTTCGTGCTTTCTGTTGGTTTTTTTTTTTTTGGCCCCCTTTGTATTTGTATCAATACCCCTGGATGTCTACTCCAGAGTACATTACGAGTCAGTCTAGAAAGCGGTTGTGCTCTGAAAGGCCTTGGCAGTAATCCGTTCCTTTACATTGTTAGTTCATGGAGGAGTTATGGAATGATTTTTCATGCCAGCAGGGGCTGAAAAGATGGATTGATTATGTTGGTTATGGTCTGTAAGTAACTCGAGTCAATGACAGATAGTTATCTGCTGGAGGCTGAATGGTTTGAGATTTGAAACCTGGCTCAAGTAATTTATTTATTTTAGTCAAAACATACAAACTTGGTCAATCATTGGATGTTGGATACCCCGACCTAATTTGAGCCAGGTGCATACCTTAGTTTCCAAGCCGTCCGGAGTGTGGACTGACCAGTGACCACACAGCATTACAGAGTGCGTACTCTATATTTCTCCGCCCATTATGCCACTCTGTTCACCCAAACACCAGAATCCCTGTTACTATCAGTTCTACTCCAACTATATGAGGCTCCAGCCTGCTGCCTACACATAAGTAGCTAGCAATTCACCCACTATCGCCAGTAAAAGCCCCACACTCAGGTGCTCCTAGTTCTGCCTACTCATTCATATTAGGCAGATGCGACCATGAGTGACATGCTAAGGTAGTATGTCGTGACTTAGGAAGCTACTACTAGTTATATAGCCAGTAACCAGGCTAAACTTTGCTAATACTGTATTTCACTAATATTAGCCTTGTTTTGACTGGCCATACTTGGCCCCATCTCTGCTTTCATACTGTTTGCACCATCTTGCACGCTTACTGGTATCTATCCACACTAAAGTGATTCATATTTTACACCACAAGACAGTAATCCGTTTGACTATTTATACACTCACTCTCGCGCACTACACGCACTACAATTAAACCACACAAAGGCGAAGAGAGCCCACAGTCTGAGATAATGGCAGCGTCACCGCCCTCCTACACCAAAGTCACTCACTCTGCCACATATGCCAGCATCAATCCAACTAAGGCCGGCCTCTCCACTGCGGGCAAGGTTGTGCTGATCACTGGCGCATCTGGCGGCGTTGGCCGGGCCGCAGCCTCATCCTTTGCTGCATCGCGTCCCCGAGCCCTCATCCTTCTCGGTCGACGCGCCGACGCCCTGGCGGAAACCGCCACGATCGTTCGCGTCAGCCACGCAGAGGTGGCGATTCAAACTCACACAGCTGAGCTGTGCGATGCTTCTGGCGTCCGCAATGCCATGGACAAGGTGGCTGCCGAGTTTGGCGGCATCGACATCCTCGTCCACTGTGCCGGCGTACTGGCCCCCGTTGTTCCCCTTCTGGAAGCTGATCCGGCTACATTTCTCGACGGCTACAAGACTACCGTGGTCGGTACGCTGGTGGCGGCACAGGCTGTCGTCCTGGCAAACAAGACTGTCAGCACCAACGAGGACAAGCCAGTCACCTTTATCAATCTAACCACGGCCGGCATCCTGTTCCCCCCTTTTCCCGGTATGGGCGCCTACGTGAGCAGCAAAATGGCCGCCGTCAAGCTGTTAGAGGCCTTTGCCGCTGAGAACCCGCAAGTGCGTCTTCACAATGTGCATCCCGGACTCCTCAAAACGGCCATGTCTGCCAAATTGGCTGAGAAGATAAAATTGCCATATGCCTATGATGACAGTAAGTATACACTGGGCCCGTGCTTCATAGCCAATCTGGGTCTGTATCCAAGTGACTAACGATCATTCTTTCTTTCCCAGTCTCTCTTCCTGCTGATTTCCTTGTCTGGATTGCCTCCCCCGAAGCAGAGTTTCTCAAAAACAAGATCGTCTTCGCCGCTTGGGACGTTGATGAGCTCAAGGGTCGCAAGAAGGAGATTGTCGGTGGCCCGCCGGGAACTGGTGAGCTCTGGCTCGGCTACCAAGGATTCCCACGATTTATGGGTGGCCAGCCTTTACCAGGCAGCCAGTAGGACGACCGGTACTATGAATGGGAAGTCACCATCCCTCGCTGAAAGGACTGTACTCGCGCAAAGACGCCAATGAAAGGAATGCAGAATTATGTTGTTCAGTTAAACAAAGCTTTCAAATGATAAAGAAAGCAGACGAATAGAGAGTAGTCGTCATCTATCTCTAACTTGAAGGGTTACTTTCCAACGACGTGATACAACTTCCTCCAATTAGGCTTCGGTCTTACCCTCACTGATATGCAGAAGAGCCATGATGGGCAAGGTGAGAAACTATCTCAACGGCTGCCTGAGAGCGAGTAGGTCTCGGGTAACATACGTGTTGTTCAGTGTCTATGGTACAGAAAGCGCTTTACCGCCCCTTGCGGCTCTTGCTTTTCCATATTTAGCTCGCATATCCTCTACCAATGCCTTCAGAGTCGAATGGCTATCAGGAATATTATCCGAGTCGGGTCGCGGAACTCGGAATTCCTGGTAATCATGCCCAATACATTCCGGGAGACTCGGCCTCGCCCAATGGCAAGCGGTCCCCGTCCCGTCTTGTAGAGCAGGCCCATGTCCGATACAATCAGGTACCTACCCCGACCCAGACTGCACGGACTGTGATACCTATCGAGTCCAGGCAATCTTTCTGCTACACGTAGAGAGGTACACTATTTTAGGTATGGGAACCAGAGTACTTTCGACACATTGTCTTTTATTAGATGATTTGTATGATTGGTGATTACATGATACAGCCATCATGCAGTAGATGTGTTTAAAGGTGATTTTTATGCTCTCAGCCACCCCTAAAGTAGATTGGATCTTTATGGTAAGACTCTAATAGGACTAAACTTTTTGAATAAGAATAGAATATAAATTTAGCAGGCTGTAAGTAAATACCGCTTTTATGTAAGGCGAATATCTTAGCCTTATGTAGCCTGGGTGCTGTAGCTATTATGCTTAGCTTATTACTACTACTCTATATCTTTATATTTACTTATAATAATATCGGTAGTTACCTGATCCTATCTCTTCTATATATTTACTTACTTACCTAGGTAAAGGAGTAGCGAGTTCCATTGCCGGCACCACCGCATGTAAACATTTCATTCTATCTACCTCTCTAGAAAGTCGGTAATGCTCGACCGTAATCACCCCCCACGAACCCTTCTCGAGCGGAATTCGCCTAAAGAGAACTGATGATCTATTTGGGCGCGAAACTGGGTGTTCTAGTTGGACAATTCATAAATCATGAAACACCAGCCGCCGTACTAGAAAGCGTTAGTCTAACCAGTGTATGATATGTTGCGACCCCACATTTAGATGGCTGCCTCCCATTTTGCTACATAATGTCAACATACTAATGGCCGACAAGGCGCTTTGTTGTGGCCGTGCTGCAGCCTTGTCCGGCGCCGGGTATTATTATATGGGATCCCCAATCCTTTCGCCTCGATCCATACTTTCTCATTAAGCAGCCTCCTTCAGTGCAATTCAAGTCACCTTCTGCTTGACGTGGCCTCAGGTAATGAACTTTTATCTTTTGAGCAATCTAGGCCGTCGACACCAAATCTTCGCAATACAGCAGGCGAGCCCAAATCGTCCCAACGAATAACCTCACGTCTACTCTACGCCCTTAAACCTGTCGCATAATGCTGAAGAGAGGGTATGAGCCTGGGGAACATCAAGGGGCTGCTTCCAGCGCTCTGAAGAGACTAAGAATACATCGTGATGGCGCTCCAACGTCAGGGGACAACATCACTGGGAAAGCTTTGAGCAATGATGACTATATTGTAGGCTGGATATGCGCCATAACTACGTATGTTGCTGCACAGGCTTTCCTCGATGAGAGACACGGCCGACCAAAGTATGTCTGCGTCAATGACAACAACGATTATACGTTAGGCAAGATTGGGGAACACAATGTTGTCATTGCGATCCTGCCTGGGGATGGCATAGCCCCTGCTGCATGTGTCGCAAGAGACATGCTGCACAGTTTTCCGAACGTTAGGATCTGTCTAGCGGTTGGTATTGGAGGTGGCGCCCCAAGTTCAAAGCACGATATTCGTCTCGGCGATATTGTCGTCAGCACTCCGAATGAAGGGACAGGAGGCGTATTTCAGTACGACTCCGGCAAGACCATACAAGACCAGAGCTTCCAACTCACTGGCTTTATGAACCAGCCGCCGATAGTCCTACAGACAGCAGTGAACGGGCTAAAAGCCCAGTATATGAGCGAAGGCCACCACCTTAATGAAGCAATCAACAACGTTCTCGAGAAGAAGCCCAGACTCCGACCAATCTATAAGCGGCCAGATTCGGTTACCGACAGGCTTTATGAGAGCAATGTTGTTCACCCTCTACAATGCCAAGGAAGCTGTGCGGTAGTCTGTGGCAATGATTCGACAAAATTGATAAAACGAAGGGAGCGAGGTGAACATGAAGACAACCCAGCAATCCACTATGGCACGATTGCTTCCGCAAACCAATTAATGAACGATGCGTCTATTCGAGATAAACTTGCCGCGGAAAATGGTGTTCTCTGCTTTGAAATGGAAGCAGCAGGGCTGACGAACCACTTTCCTTGCCTGATTATCCGCGGAATATGCGACTACTCGGACTCGCATAAGAACAATGACTGGCAAGGCTATGCAGCAATGGTGGCGGCTGCATATACAAAAGATCTTCTTTCTCGAATCCCTCCGAATATGGCCGAGAGACAGAAGAGGATAGCCGAACATCTCTCCGGCGGTAAGTTTCTTCCCGAGCCGGAAGTTTTTGGCATGGGTGGGTAACCCGCTTCTGTGATAGATCTAGTCACGACCGCTAGCGAAATGGCCGACTCGAAAAAGGATAAAAAATTGCAGGGTTATGCATGCGACTGCTCAGATCCTCACAAGAGCAAGGAGTGGCGGAGGTATGCTGCAGCAATCGCGGCCGCATGTGCGAGGGAATTGTTTGAGGAGCTACCCGTGGCCGAAGCAGATGCAAGAGTTCCATGCATGCCCGATCCTCATAAGCTTGCTTAATGCGAATCCCAGTTAGTAAAGGAATAAAGCATCGAATTTAGGCCAACTCCATCAATGAATTCGCTGACGCGCATTCTGATATAGCGAACAAAGAAAGCCAAGACGCATTGAAGACTGAACAGGGGAACTTCGACGTGAAACTGGTTCCCTTCTTTACGGAACGGTCTGTAGAAATCCACCAGATACGGCAGCTTTCCCAGCCGAGTCGTCCAAGGACTACCGTGCTTCTGTATGGTTTAGGTAGTATCAGCAAGACATAGATCGCTCTAAAATACGCTGATGACTACAAAAATGAATACTCTGCCACTTTTGGGTTAAGTACCGAAGTACAGACACTGTGAAGCAGAGTCTATTTACAGCCGTAGAGCAAGTCCATCCTGGAATACGCCTCCTGGCGGGGCTTGAAAGAGGCTTTAGAATCTATGATATCAACAATGCATGCTTGACCACCATTGACTGGCTGACTCAGTATCAAAATAATCAGTGGCTCGTCATTTTGCGAAGACTACGATCAAGTGTCAGACGGACGACTCCAAGCAGGAGAATTGGGATCTTCACACAATGCTCCGAGCTCATCATCGCCACATACTCACCACATCCAGATGGCGACAATCCGACCTATGGTATCATGTTTAGGTAGAGAGATTTATGGACTTGAGCCATGGAGTAGATTTACTGCTCAAGCGTTCCAGCCGGCCAACCTTATGTGACGTTAAGTGAGCCTTCTCCGCTCGCACTGAACTGTGACATTAATGTGGCTTTAGATCCAGATATACAAAGACTGGCTGAAGCATTAGATGGAATACCACTCGCTTTAGTGGCAGCGGGTGCCTGCCTAGGCATTTCCCTATTCAGCTGTTCAAAATATCTACGTGTGGATAATGAATTATGGCGGCGGCTGCTTAAGGAAACACCAGCATTGGACGCGTATGACTGAACACTCTATTCCACTTGGAACCTGACCTGGGAGCGTATTTGCACAATCAAAAAGCTTGCTACAAATCTATTGCGTTTTTGTGCCTATTTTGACACCATGCGCATGATGAAGGTTCTTACAGGTGGCCATGGAGTAGAGCACGTTCCCAGGCTTCTTTGAGATCAGGGTGATGTTTGCAAAAGAACTTTGACCAGACTTTCTATTTACCTTTATTTTTATAAGGGATTTTTCATGCATGTGCGGCAGGACGGTGAGCTTGTGCATATTCTTGCTAAACCACTTAATCTTAGCAATCAATTGCGATGGCAGGAGAACGTCGAGAGTCTCATCTACTTCCACTTTGTTAATGAACATTTTGAGATTGGTGTTGTCTGGACTAGACTGGCTGTGGGGTGGATATGGGTTGATTCACAGCATGTCTGATCCAACACATGTGGATTATGGGTAAACCATTAGGTATCTCACCCACCCGGGCCACCCCTTATATCCACGCGGGTTGAAACTTGAACTACGGATAATATAGATATCTATACTATCTAGTCAGGTGACATCTAGTATTCAGATTACCCCCTATTTGTCTAGCATTCTAGCCACACCACTTGGATATCTATATATTTAATAAGTAATATAATAATAAATTAGTTTACATAGTATATAT